>VWYK01127865.1:0-14193 GCA_013399775.1 Semnornis frantzii | reverse complement strand
ATGTTTCATATTCAATAAACAGAGAGTAGTATGGCATTGCTTGGATCATATTGGTCTGTGTGTGGCTCTGCCCAGATCTCCTGTCAACTGGCTTTGTTCCAGACCTCCCTGTACCAGACCAGTACCAGGTACCAGGCCATGTGCTTGCTTCATCAATCCATGCGGGCTATAGACCCTACAGCTGTGGCAGACAGATGTTACTCACATTTCAGAATCTGGCTGATTAAAATATACTCGTGTCTCTGTGGATACTTTTTTGGGAGTGATTTGGGCCATGGTACATACAGGAGGAAAAAAGTAGGGATGTTATTAGACATTGGTTTTCAGCATTTGCAGTACTGGGAATTCTCCATACAATCAAATCAGACAATGGTCCTGGATATATTTCCCAAAAAAACCCAACAATTCTTGACACCATGGGGTATAACACATTTGACTGGCATCCCTCATTCACCCACAGGGCAGGCAATTGTAAAACATACCCACCAGTTACTAGAAAAACAAAAAAGGAGGAATGGTTGGGGAAACTTCTCAGAATAGGTTTAGTAAAGCACTACATATATTAAATTTTCTTTCTCTTACAGAGGCAGAAACACCAATAATTTTCTCTCATTTTGCTTCACTGCAGTCCAAGGACCTTGAAAAAAGCCCTCAGTTTATATGCCTGGGAGGCCAGACACACATGGTAAACACACAGTGTAAGTGCAGGATGGATTGCTCCAGACTTTTGACTGTTTAAACCCTGCTTCCACACACTCTGCTGAGTTTGTTTTCCTACAGGATTCCAGGGAAGCAGCACTCCTCTATCTACAGGTGGAGATCAGTTCTACAGCAACAAATTCATCCTACAGTCAGGGGACAGACTGGACAATTAAAAGCATTAAAGACTGGACTCAGAGTCAATCTGCTCTATATCATCTCTTGTTTAAGAACATGGTTATGTATGTTTATACACAGTTTGTATAATGCATTGTTCACTATGTTTACATGCATAGTTACTATATTTGCATAGGCCAAAGACAACCTACACAGGGTGTATTTTTCCTGCAGGGGTAAATTTTGCCAAAATAAAGTTTGCCCGGTAGCAGGGGTTGGATTTGCGGTGGAAGGTCCAAAATTACACACAACATACATATGGAATCATAAAATGGTAAGGTTGGAAGTGACCTCAAAGATTATCTAGTTCCAACCCCCTGCCAGAGGCACGGACTCCTCCCACTAGTACAGGTCACCCAAGGCCCCATCCAATCTGGCCTTGAACACCGGCAGGGAGGGAGCAGCCACAACATATCCAGGACACGTCCCAGGACATGGACCTGCACTTCCCAGACACACACACATGCCCACCTTAACCCCCTCTCTCCTTCTTTCCCGGGCTGGGACAAGGCAAGAAAGAATACAAAGTCATGGTGCCTGCTAAGTCTGGACAGTAACACCATGTTTGGGTTTGTTTTGGATTCTGTTTTGTGTTCTGGTAAACACAGATCATGATGTTGAACATGTGCATCTTCTATTTTTGGCATGATAAACCACAATTGGCTANCATGATAAACCAGGATTGGCTATTTGAGGCTATTTTATTTAATGCTATTGGTCAAAATACTGTCTTAGCAAAATGCTTAAGTTCAGCTTGTTAGCTTGCTTGCTTACATTTTTGCTTGGGTTTTGCTTGTTATCTGTCCCTGTCTTGCATGCTTTTACACCGTGTGTACGAGGACCTGCCTCTGTGCCATGAATGGGAGAGACTGGCACTGTCTGTCTCCCAAACCAAGCCAAGGGTCTGAAACTGTTTGCCCCACTCTGAGAAGCAGTTGCCAGTCTGAGCTTGGCCTAGCCCGAATCAGCTCGACCCTAGCCGGAGCCTACCGATGGTTTTGTGGCATTGGGTTGTGACACTGGGAACCTGTTGCTTCTGCTGATGGGGCCAGACCTATGCACAGCACCCATCAGACTGTTCCAGCCTGCAAGCCTGGATCTTGCTTCACCCAGGTGGTTGGCCAATCTGGTAGCATCCTGAGAGCCACAGAAAGCATTGTCCTTGTGCTAAGGATTTGCCTCACTGTGTCCGTTAACCTCTCAGACAATGCACACTATATAAACTACACAAGCCTCAGTAGCACACCCCCATCACCACCACAAGTTAAATATTTGGGACATTTAATCAGTGAGGGGAAAATGTATCATAGGGATTGTGGCTACAGGCCTGCCCACAAGTAACAGGGACATAAGGAAGGTCCTAGAGTTGGTAGGACATTGCAGGTTGTGGATTGATAGACATATGCAGATGATAAAGTTCCTGTGTGCCAAACTGGTGGAAGATCAGCCTATAGAGTGGAATGATGAGAAAGAACAATTCAAGGCTTTAGAAGAAGAACTAGTAACAGCTCCAGTCTAGCTGTTCCATCACTGGTTAAACCCTTCAACCTGTTGTCAATATAGAAGACAGATCAGTGTACAGAGAATTGACCCAGGAGCGGGGCAGGCAAAAGCAGTCAGTGGCCTTTTTGTCAAAACTTATGGACCCTGGAGGTAATGGATGGCCTACATTCAAGCAGTGGCCATGACAGGTGTCTTGGCAAAGCAGAAAGCCTACTTCTGGAGGGACTCTCGCAGTACATTCTCCACATACTGTTAGGACCATCTTAACTCAGAAATCAAGCCAGTGGCTGACTGACTCCTGGATCTTGAAGTGTGAGACCATACTGATGGAGAAGGATGATCTCACTCTGACAGTAGGTGGCAACCTGAATCCCTCTCAGCTCCTCTATGGGAGTGATATGCGGAATCCAGAACATAATTGGCAACTCCAGGTGGATGGGAAACCTGGTTGCCAGAGAAGGTATCCCTGGATCATGTTTATTCCCTCCCATTTTCTGCCTATCCCTTTATATAAGGTGGAGGAATTTCTGGTTCACTCTCTTGCTCTTCGCCTTCCTGAGAGCTGCTGACCATGTGGTCAGGCCTATCTCCAGGGAACTCACTGCAATCTGGAGAATCCACTGCAATCTACAAACTGGTTCTGCATACAGCTCTATTTATCCCCTTCCCCTTTATCTCACCCTTCTTCCCTAAATACCTTTTTAGTAAATATTACTTTTTCAACTTCCAATTTCTGTCCAAGTCCCTTTGTTTACCCCTTACATTCCCCTACCTACTTTTTCCTTACAGGGGAAGAAGGAGCAGGGAGAGTGGGATATTTGAAATTCTATCCTGGGATGTTTTGCCCTGGAACCTTAAAACAGAGACAGAAAATTGGCACCCATTGTGGCACTCAAATACAAACCAGGAATTCTTTGGTTGGGAAAAAGAGTTGGAAATAAAAATGGAAATCCTACTGGCCCTGGCACTTCAGGTCTTCAGTGGTTTGTTGTGTACCTGGTTGTTCCATTATGTGTCTTACCACGTGTTCTGGATGATTGTGAACATGGCAGTTACATGGGTCAAACCTTTGCCTGTGCACCTCTGCATGGATTTCATAAATGTTACTGGCTTTGGGAGTTTTATTAGGATTGGGAATTTTTCTGAAAATGTTTATTTTTAAATTGGCCACCCAGAGGTGCTTGGTCTTGGGGAGAAATGGTATTTTATAGCAATTTGTTCCCTATGCTTGAACATAATCCAGGCAAAATTACAGCTCTGTGGGGTTTGGTGCAGATATAGTTGTAGGGCTCTCCAAAACTCTCTTCCCCCTCCTTCATCTGCAGAGGTTTGAATGGGGAAAGACAAAGGCACAAAATTCCTTTCCCTGTGGGCTTGAAGGGAGAAAGGGAAAAGGCACCCTTTTCCTCCCATTGGTAGCTGAAGTCCTGGTTCTGGGGTAGCAGCTGTGGAGGTTGAAGGCAGAGAGCAGCTGTCTACTATGCCCAGCCTTTCAGATGACCCTACAATAGTGGGCACACACAAAGCGTAGGATGTGAAGTTACCAATCGCTTCTTGTACAGTACACTGCTGGCAATACCAGACCAAACAAGAGTCCCTGCTCCCCATACATTAATTGATTCATCAGCTAAGAGAGTCGGAGTGTCATCAGCAAGACTCACCAGGTATGCTGGAGCTCCAGTATGAACTGGAATTAAAGGGGTCTAAATGGTATACCACAACAGACATTGCTAATGCTTTCTTCTCTATTCCCACCACAGAGAGTGCAGGTTGCAGTTTGCCTTCACCTGTAGGGATGACCAGCACACCAGGAACTGGTTGCCTCAGAGGCAGAAGCATAGCCCTATTATGTGCATTCCAGACTGCACTGCAGAAGGGTGGAGGTCCAGAACATCTGCAATATATTGATGACATCACTGTATGGGGTAGCACAGCAAAGGAAGTCTTAGAAAATCACTGATATTCTGTTGGAGGCCAGTTTTGGTGCCTGCCAGAGAAATTCAGTTTCTGGGAGTTTGATGGCAAGATGGCCACCACCATCTCCCTCTAGATGTGCTGAGCAAGATAGTCACTGTGGTTCAACCCACTAATAAGAAAGACACACAATCCTTCTTGGTGGTTGCAGGATTTTGGAGAACATGTATTTCCTGATATAGTCAAATTGTGAAACCTCTCTATGACATAACTCAAAAGAGAAATAATTTTGAGTGGGTCCCTGAGCAACAAGTAGCATTTGACCAAGTAGAACAAGAAGTGGTCCATGCTATGGCTTTAGGACCTGTCCAAATTGGACCAGAAATTAAGAATATACTTTACACTGCTGCTGGTGAGAATGGTCTTACTTGGAGCCTATGGCAGAAAGCTCCAGGAGAAACAAACTCAGGTTCTGGAGCCAGGGACACTTTGTAGGCTCAGAGGCTAGTTGCACTCCAGGAGAAACGGAAATTCTGTCTGCCTTTGAGGGAGTTCAAGCTGCTACTACAGTGATTGGAACTGAGTCACCACTCCTGGCCCCCAGACTTCCAGTCCTGACCTGGATGTTTAAAGGGAAAGGTGTATCCCCACCCCATGCAACAGATGCTACTTGGTCCAAGTGGATGGCTCTGATAACA
The DNA here is from genome assembly GCA_013399775.1 of Semnornis frantzii. NCBI lineage: Eukaryota > Metazoa > Chordata > Aves > Piciformes > Ramphastidae > Semnornis > Semnornis frantzii. Next base: position 9,202 of record VWYK01127865.1, on the reverse strand, counting down.
AAACGAGCTTGAATAGGGAGCCCTGAATGCTCTGGCATAGTGGTAGTAATCAGGAACTGGCCAGAGAGTAGAGACTTTGGAATGCCACCAGACAAGACAGTAACTTATTTTGAGAAAGCCCCTCTATATAATGATCTCCCTGATAATGAAAAAGGAATATGCTTTATTCACAGATGGATCCTGCCATCTTGCAGGAAATTAGTGGAGATGGAAAGCTGCTGTTTGGAGTCCTACAAAGCAACATAGGATTTTACTTCGCATAAAATTCAGCTTGGAGAGTGGGTTATGATGAAAGCATGGAAGGAGGACTCATTAAAAGCAATCGGGGAGGGACGTTTCCAGACCCTACTGACTATGGAAACAGTGGCTTGCATGAAAGAAAATGGGTGGACACAAGTGTCTAGGGTTAAAGGTCCGGGAAGGCCTCCAAAGGAGTGGATGGTGGAAACCCAAGGGCAGGATCTAAAACTAAGCCTTCAGAAGAAGCCTCATGTTTGTGTTAGTAGGTATAGGTGAGGGAAGAGTTTCAAAGGAGCAGGACCCAGAGTTAAAGTGCCCGTGGCATCCCAACAAAAGCTGTGGATGCCAAACTGAAGTGAAATGTTACAACCTCTGGATACCTGAACACAGTACCAGGCCTGCTGAATGCAGAATTTACCAGCAGGTAGTCGAGGAGGACAGCATTTGCTGTGGTCAATGTCGAGGGTGGTCTCCCTGGGAAAAATTGGAGAGACAGGTGGTCCTTACCAGTGTAAAGCATAGTAAATATTTTTTACACACTTTATGCTTGTAAAGGACAGTATACGGGACAATGTGACCACAACAGCCATCCCTTACAGACTGCAGGCCCTTGATACAAATGTAACAAAGTGAATCACAGAGCATCCCAACCTAAAATATGGAGATGGGGAAATGAGGAAAATTGTCCATGTGCTGACCCAAACCTGGAGAAGATTCAACCTTGATATAGAAAAATGGTGGAAAGATAATTGGTGGAATTTTGGTGGTTTGAAAGATGTTCTATTAATAATTGCTATTTCCACGCTACTGTTAATGGATCTATCTTGCATTATTCCCCTAGCAGGTCAAATTGTAACCAGGCTGCTATGGGCTCTACTGCAGAAGTTCCCAGAATAATGACCCTGAAAATAATTAAAGGAGGAGAGGAGCCAGAAAAGGACAGGCTGATGCTCTCCAGGTGGGAAAGGGTCTGAAGGTTGAAGTGGAAGTATGACGCTTGTGTCGTTGCATCAACATAAGAAAGAATAAATAAAAAGGGTGGATTCTGATAAAAAGAGATAAGGGAAGTAATGTTCTTTTAGTTAAAAGCTTCAGGATATAGAACTAGGGTATAGGTGTGTCAGGGCACTCCAAACTCCCTTCCCCACCCACCATCTCCGGAGGTTTGAACGGGGCACATAACCGTTTTCCCTATCCCCACCTCCGGAGGTTTGAATAGGGGAAGAAGTAGGCAAGAAGCTGCTTCTCACACCCCTGCCAGCTTGAATGCCCAGCGTATATATATATGGCAACTGGACACACTGGCTGGGGGAGGGGGGGAAATCTTGAAGGGTGATAAGGGAGCGCACAGTTCCCGCTTTTGGACCAACGCATCCTGACTTCCTGCTGGAAGGACCTGCCTCTGCTGTAAACTGAGCAGTTCGGCTTTACTCTGCGCTGCTAAGGCAGTGTCGCTTCATGAGATTTGTCTTGTGGAAGACATGTCTGAGACACATTGGTGGGTTTTTATTTGCATTGGACTGTGCCACATAATCCAGTTGTGGATCCACAATTTGCAGTTCCAGACACTGACACAAAGGAGCCAAGGAACTATTGCCAAATACTACTCCACTGACATAAGTAGATCAGACTTTCCCTAGGGCTCCAGGTTGCTTCTTATAAGTGGGGCAAAGCTATTTTGTGGCTTAACCTTTTCTATTTTCCTGATTTTCCTAAATTACCAAAATTGTCCATAAGCATCCTTGTGAAGATTTCCTGACCAAATCAGAACTTAAAATGAACTAGTTTGCATACAGTTTGGGGGTGGGGCTTTTCAAAAATAAAAATAACTCTATTTTTATAATTCCTGTCTTGTTAACTGCCCCAATTAATTCAATAAGAAGTGGGGAGTATGCAAGGTTCTGTGTCTCAACCTTGGAATCCAGAGTCACGGACATTTTGCGGTCAGGTAAGAGACGACGGCAGAGCAACAAGTGCAGTATACATGTGTGGGACAACTGAGTTAAAAAGTTCAACCACGAGGAAGACAACCAACTTCACTCACTGACCACCAAGGACCCTTGGCTGGACGTGTGCAGGAACAAACTGAGGCTGTACTGGCCAGCGTGAAGCAGGACTTGATTGTTGTGGGATGAGGTTTTCTTTTTGGATCCAACCAGGCTGCTGCCAGATGGGGCTTATGTAACTAGAGTATTATAAAAAAAAACCCAGTTGGGGATGTAAGGTGTGCATGCAGCTGTAAATAAAATTCTTTGCTACACCAACTTTGTTACTCAGTAGATTTTTTTAGAAGTGTGGGCTCATTTCTGACACACAAAAGGACAATGGCATCTTGGTTTGTAGCAGGAATAATGCAGCCAGCAGGACTAGGGATGTAATACTGCCCCTGTGCACAGCATTGGTGAAAGGCCTCATCTCAAGCATTGTGTGAAGTTGTCAGGCCCTCAATTCAAGAAAGGTATTATTGACATGCTGGAGCAGGTCCAGAGGAGAGCAATGAGACTGGTGAAGGGAATGGACAGCAAGACTTATGAGGAGAGGGTGAGGAAGCTGGGGTTGTTTAGCCTGGAGAAGACTCAGGCAGGACCTTATCACAACTACCTGAAGGAAGCTGTAGTAAGGTGTGGCCGTTTGAGTTAGATTCCTACCTCAGACACAAAGAAATTCAGAACAGAGAAACTTAGAAGTGGAAGCTCTGAGGCGAACATTCTAGGGGAAGGCCATATAATGGCAACGATGGATAAATTAATATAATTTCATTGGAGCATCAAGAGCTTTATGTCTGGAAGCACAGCCTGTACCTTCCCCTTGCTGCTTCACCTGTGCCTGCTGCTATCTTCCCCTGCTGCCGTTTTGGCTGCTGCTGCTGCTTTGCCGCCGCTTGACCCCTTCCCCATCTTCCTTCAGGTTATTATATTCCCGTAGTAGTTATATTCTCCCTATATTGTTATATTTAAACTATAAGAAAATACCATTTCTCTTTTTTTTTCCTGACTTCACAAAAAAAAAAAATTATCTATGTTGTGGTGAGTTTATTCTACCAGGGGAGGGATCCACCCTAACCTGGTACATAAGGTGGGGGTCAGGCTCTTCTCCCAGGCAACTTGTAACAAGAGGAGAGGGCATGGCCTGAAGCTGTGCCAGAGGAGGTTCAGGTTGGATGTTAGGAAGCACTTCCTCACAGAAAGGGTAATCAGACACTGGAATAGACTTCCCAGGGAGGTGGTGGAGTCACCATGCCTGAAGGTGTTTAAGGAAAGATTGGGTGTGGCATTTAGTGATGTCCTCTAGTCAATAGGCTGGACTTTGCGATCTCAGAGGTCTATTTTAGCCTCAGTAATTCTGTGATTCTGTGTGATTCAGGTTGGACAGGGCCCTGAGCACCTTATTTAGCTGAAGATGTCTGTCCTCACTGCAGGAAGGTTGGACTGGATGACCTTTAAAGGCTCCTTCCAACTCAAAGCATTCCATTATTCTGTGATTTTAAAATAACTCCAGCTCCCTCAGCACCCAGTGATCCTTGTTCTAGCCAGTCAAAAAGCTGTTCCTGCCTTTCCGTGAATGTTAAGTATCAAATAATGAAGTAATTAAGGTTAGGAAATACCTCTGGCAGTCATATAATTCAACCCCCTGCTCACAAGTCAGTCTAACTAGAGCAGGTAGCTCTGTGCTTTGCCCAGAAATTTCAAGCAGCTTTCAAGGATGGAGATGTCCCAGCATCTCCAACCAACCTCTCTCAGTGTTTGGCCACCCTCATGGGAAGAGAGCTCTTCTTGTCACCTATCTGAAATTTTCCATTTTCCACATTATACTCATTTCTTCCTGTCCTATTGCTGTGTGCATCCAAAGAGAGTCTGGTTTTGATATTCTATACACTCTCAATTGGAGATCGACTCTCAACTCCAGTTTGGGATAACCCATGAACCTGCTGAGACTGGACTCTGTCCCATCATACAGGTCATTAACAACAATTATTAACAGTATTGGCAGCACTGTCACTTAAGTGACAGTGACACCACACGTAATCAGTCACACACTTGACTTTGTACCACCACTCACCCCCACTTGCAGCTTACTACGCGGCTCACTATAGCACCCTGTCACCTCACTCACGTATCACCAGTATGACTCAAGTAACACTGTGGGAAGTCCTTGCTGAGAGCAAAACAACATCCACTTCCTTTGTTTGCATTGTCCTTTCATCATAGAAGTTAATCCTGTTGGTCCAGTACAGTTCGCTCCTCGTCGCTTTGTCCTGGATGTTTCCAGTCCCCTTCAGATTCTTCATGTGGTGAAAATGGCTTCCAGGAAAATGGAATCACCTTCCCAGAGATGGAGGTGAAGCCATCCAGCCTACAGCATCTTGAATCCTCCTTGTTGCACTTCTTTAAGAGAAGAATAGATATAATGTCATCTTAGAGCCTATACTGTGCAAGTGAGACTAGGATGGCTTGTATGCGCCACTATACTTTTAGCAACAAAGCAAGCCAACTGTCATTTGAGCACTTACCTAACAAAGTGTTCCTCCAAGTCCTCACAGTCAGATCTTTCTTCACAATTCACAGTATCATTATCTCAGTATTCATCTTCTTTCCAGATGATATCCTTTTATCTTTATTTGTCGGCATTTTAGAAAATATAAAAAAAGAAAAATCAACATATTAAAAATAAAACAAAGGAAGAATATTTTTGCACCCACGGCAAGACCTCTCTTCTCATTTTGTAACAGCTTAGGTTGCTACAGACCTTTTGATGGAAAGCCTTGTGGAATGCCCTTGGCAACCCAACCAAATTACAGCCACCAGATGTCCCTTGTGAACATGTTTTCTCAACACTATCCAGATCCTACAAGATTACTCAGTCATGATTTCGTATTGCAAAAGCCACATGGATTGTGTGTACAGCCACATATAACTGTACACAGTACAATCCATCTACAGTTGTGATGCCCCCAGAACATGAAGGACATGGAAGTGTTGGAGTGGGTCCAGAAGAGGGCCACGAAGATGCTCAGAGGGCTGGAGCAGCTCTCCTTTGAGGACAGGCTACAAGAGTTGGGGCTCTGCAGCCTGGAGAAGAGAAGGCTTCCAGGAGACCTGGAGAAGAGTAGCCTTCCAGTATCTGAAGGGGGCCTACAGGAAGGCTGGGGAGGGACTATTGACAAGGTCTTGTAATGACAGGACAAGGGGCAATGGGTTTAAACTGGCAGAGGGGAGATTTAGTCTGAATGTTAGGAGGAAGTTCTTTCGAGGGAGGGTGGTGAGACACTGGCACAGGTTGCCCAGGGAGGTTGTGGCTGCTTCCTCCCTGGAGGTATTCAAGGTTGGGCTGGATGAGGCCTTGAGTGAGCTGTACTAGTGGGAGTGTCCCTGCCTATGGCAGGGGGTTGGAACTAGATGATCTTTGAGGTCCCTTCCAACCTTACTAATCTATGATTCTATGATTTTCCACTGCGTTGTTTTATGCAACTACCCACTTATTCCATTCCATAAAATCGTTTCTCCTGGTTTACCCACTGTATATGCTAAGCTTAGTGGTAAGTAGTAGAGATGTGCTAAGCTTACTGGTAAGTAGCAGAGGGCATCTTAACATTTATTTTCAAAATTTTCAAAGACTAAGTTTTAAGTAAGAGGTCACATCCACATTTATCAGTTGGGTTGCTTAATACCTGAGTTCCTTTAAATACATCTCATTCTGGTAAATAACACCTTTAAATATCATCTGATTTATGCTTTGGAATTTTTTTTTTTTTAATGCCTTTAGAAACAAGAGAAAACAAAAGAACACCCAACTTATCCTGTAATTTTGTCTTCTACCAACACTTTCATTTGAAGAGAGACTGATACATCTTTCACAATGAAGGGTTCTAGATCCAATCTTCTTCAAAGATGAACACAGATGCAAGAGGCAAAACTAAAGCTTCTTTTTTTAATCGACCTTTATTTCCAGAGGACAGGAGGAAAGATCATGTACTAGCCCTATGCGTTCTCTAAAAGGTTTCTCATTTCCAGCTTGTTTCTGGAAGAATTAGTTTCATACATTCTATAAATTGTTTCTTAAATCTTTCTTAGCTATACTGCATTTTTACCCTGTCCTGACAGAATTTATAAACCTTCACACTTTGCTCATGCAAACAAAACTTAAAAAAAAAAAAAAAAGTTAAAAACTGCTTTGTGTAACTACCTTTTATACTGTTGTTTAGCTATACCACAGTAGTTTCTTTATGGACTTACTATCTTCAATAGGTGTATGTATTTTCTCCAAGATTCCCACATGACATCTTCAAGTAGTTCCCACACCAATTGCAAGCATTTTACTTTTATAAACTGCATTCAATGTGCTTTTTCATTTTAAGTAGTCTTCTCTAAAAAGCAAAACCCCCCAAATCAGGAGATTTTCAGAAGTGTTGGATCCTGTAAGAGACTGAAATACATTTTATAGAACGACTATTTCACAGTAGCACTTTTATTCAGATGCTGCACACAATGGTCAGAACCACATAAAAAACTTGTTTCTCCATGTCCAGGTTTGCAGACTAACTTGCTCCATGAAATACTCACTAACTGTGTCAAGCAATTTAGTCTCCACATCAATCACTGCTGCAGCCACTGCCACTATCATGCAGGCACTAGGTTGACCAGGGAGCAATACAACTAAGAGGCCATAAAAGAATGAATAGGCTCCAAAAAGGGGAAGAAAACAACCACATAATAGAGTCAGCTTCTGTATTTATACATCACATTGCTCATGGGGCTTGAGGTCCTGCAATTAGATATTTATCATTAGCCACTGTTTCTTGTTATTTCTAAGCCATGACTGCAGAGGGAAAAACAAACACACACCACCAAGAACTCAGGTATTAGATGTGAATTCAAGATGCAGAAAGCAAATAAAGCTCTATTAAAAGATAACAAAAATGCATAGCCTAACTGCTTAAAATTAGCTCTTGAAATTTGAGAAAAATCAGCTTGAGATTGAACAAGCTATTGCAGAGCCAAAACACCCACTGAAAATTCACTTGATTGAGCCCTGTGTATTCCTGTATTTTGATGCAAACAGATGTTCCATTTCATCTCCTTGCTTATCACTTTTTTCATGAAACCACTTTTCCCTTTGTGTACCTGAGAGGTATACCCTGCTACTTGTACCTAAATTCTCCTATTTATATCTTTATAATCCCACCAAACCATCACCTTTCCCTCCCCAGGTTACAGAAGTGTTAGCAATCTTCCTTCCTTCCCGCTGTGGAAGGGGAACAAAGGCAGGACTTATCTCCCTTCTTTCACCTGCAGGGAAGGACTCTCTCCTCCCTGCCTCAGAACAACACTAGTGGTTCATGCTGTAAACCTGGGTTTCAGTACTACTGACTGACAGCATGAGGCTTTTCTGCCAAGTTTGCCAACACTACTCTTAAACATCTTCTCCAAGACGTTATAAAAGCAAGACTGAAGCAGGTGCTACAGAGACAACGTGCAATTGTTTTAATACTTTATCCTAGGAGAAAGTGAATACAAATCAAAGGGAAGGAATTACAAAAGCCCTCTGAGACCAGATGGAAAAAAGAGTAGTTACAGAGAAATGCATCTTTTCTGTCCCCTGTCTTTTGAAGTAAGGGGAAGAGAACAGCTACTTTTCTGTAACAGTTTTTATGTACTGTTAGGATTAGAGAGAACAGCAAAACAAAGAATTTAGGACAGGTTAAAACTTCTTAATGCTGTTAGCCCTTCCAAGGCCAAACAGCTAAAAATCCAAAAGTCTCTTTGAAGCTCAACACCACAGGCAAGTTCAACAGAGCTGCAGCTTGCCAAACAAGCCAAGCAGAGATGAGCACTACTCCAAGCAGCTCATTCCGTACACAAAGCAAGTAGGTACAATGCAAAAGGCATGCAAGTTATTCAACAGAAGCAAAAGAGTTGGCAAGATCAGGACAGTGATGTGGGACACTGGGCAACACTAGGCTGACATGAAGGTAAATCAAAAGTATAAGATGTCACCTGGATAACACCCCATACTGTGGTGGGTTAGGAACTTTTCCCCCTACACACTACTGAATTTTTACCAGACCAGCTCAGATGGCTTGGAAGATACAGTATATTTATAGCAAAGCTAAATTTACAAGCATATGTACAAAATATTTACAAGTATTTACAACTATATACAAATTAGAAATAATGTAGAAATCCAAACTCCCTCCCAGACAAAGACACTGCCCAGAAGGGACTCAAAGCCTCTTTCTCTCCCTCTTCCTTCTCAGACAGACAGACAAAACAACTGGCAAAGCCTAAGTTGTTTTCTGTTAGTCAAGGTGAGTGGAAGCTAACGAAGAGGAGCAAAGGAGATGTGAAAGGGAGAAGTGTCCCAAAGTGGGACAAATTGTTTAGTTTTTGGCTTTTTATCCCTTTCAGCAAACCAGCAAATTACATAGACTTCATTATTTTCTTTTCACAACCAATGATCTAATTCCTCTCATAAAAATATTCTAATTAGCCTCAAACCAGCACAGAAAATATGATTGTAGAATTTTTTTCCACTTACTCACATAGCCTTTTACATTCTTCTGTTAGCTCTATATATAGCACAATGTGAAAATACTCTACTCATACAGTACCAAATTTATATGATACACAGTTTGTAATTTTCTTTTAAAATATCAATGCAATTACAATTATCTCCTTGCTATGAACACTTTCTAATTCTCCTGACTTTTAAGTTTTGTTTGCATTTAACATTTCTTTGGAACTACCTGACAGACTGAAATACAAGTAGAGTCCATGAAACAAGAATGACAAACATCTACGATTCCTAATCAAAGGGATCTCCTTTCAGAGCTGCAGTTCTGTGTGGCCACACTTGAGCTTTCCAGTCACACAGACACGCTAGTCCCATGCAGTCCATCAGTTTTACTACTAGATGCCTGCTGCTGGTCCATATTACAATAGGATTCTGTCGTGGTAGGCCTAGG
>VWYK01127864.1:21259-36127 GCA_013399775.1 Semnornis frantzii | reverse complement strand
GGGGGTGGGGAGCCAGCATCCCCATCCCCCCACACTTCAGGGACCACCCTGACCTGTGACAACCTGCCCAAAGACCACAGCCCTGCTGTCCTCAGCCTGGCATTCCTGTTACCAGACTTAGGTCATTGTGTTTAGACTTCAGGATGATTTTTATCTTATTAAAGACCATTAAGTGATGCTGGGAGAACCTAAACCTCTCAAAGAAGTTAAAAGCACAGACACAAACACTTGGATGTATTTCTCAACATTACAACAAATGTTAATTTCTCCTCTTGGGTTGGGAGGAATAACAGCAACAAACATTTCTATCTTGGTTTTTCCCTCAAGCATTTAAAATAGTAGACACTTTGGTTTAGGAGCTTATAAAAACAGTTCCAATTCCTGCAGATTGGGATGGTGACAAGGGTCTGCCACCAAACCCACTTCCCCAGTTCAGGAAAGAGGGGGAACTACTGGAGAGAGTCCAGTGGGAGCTACAAAGACGCAGAAGGTATTGAAGCACCTCCATGACGAGGAGAGGCTGAGAGACTTGGGGCTGTTTAGCCTTGAGAAGAGCGTCCTGAGAGGGGATGTTCTCAATGCTCAGCAAGAGCTAAAGGGGGCAAGAGGTTGGGGCCAGACTCTTGTCAGTGGTGCCCAACAACAGAAAAGGGGACAACAAACACAAACGGGAAGCTGGGAGTTTCTATCTGATCATGAGAAAAAACTTTGTTGCTACGGTGCTGGAGCCCTGAAGCAGGCTGCCCAGAGAAGTTGTGGAGTTTCCTTCTCTAGAGAGATTCCAGAGCTGCTTGGACATTGTGATCCTGAGCAACCAGCTGTGGATAACCCTGCTTTAGCAGGGAGATTGGAATAGCTGATCTCCAGAGGCCCTTTCCAATCTCTACCACTCTGGGATCTTGTTTTGGTGACATGTGGGTTGAGTGACACCTGTGCTGGCAAACCCACATGGGTCTGCCCAGTGCCTGCTGCCCTTGGAATCATCTCCCCCAGCCAACCACAGTGGGAGCCACAGGGTGAAAGCCATCAGTCTTAGCCTCACCTGGTTGCTGTTGTTTGAAATATGATGCTGCTTTTTAAAATGCTAAACATGAACTGTAGCCCACGAATTATGTTAACGAAGGAGATCAAAATGCTACTGTGGTGACCTGGGAATGCTGCTGCTTGTGATACATTGGCGTGAATGCAGTGGAAGATGCCAAACCATGGCAAAGCAAACCTGAAAACTTTGTAGGAGTGTTTGAGTCCATTAGCAGGAACAGGCAGGCAGAAGCAAAATTTCCATATCAAAGTTGGATGACAATTCCTTATTCCTTCCCAGACAAGCAATCATCAGTTGTGCCAGTGAAACCACATGTGCTCAGACAAGAAATTTGGCACAACGGACCAAGCCCACTCCTGCCTGCAGTCATTGACCTAAAATCTCTTAGAAAATCAAGTAAGGGAAGAGAGCATGCAAACATCTTACAAAGGATTAAAAAAATTAAATAGGCTTTGAACCTGTAGTATATCAAAGACCACAGGTCACTCAGGTCAGAAGACAATTCCAGTAGATTGGGATAAAGATGATTGGATCATCTCTTAATGAGGCGTTGCAGAAGAAGATCAGTAAAGCATACAGGTTGGCATATCTTTTATGGGGAAGATAGTCTGAAGTCAACATCACAATTTACTAGTTCAGTAGAACAGTTGGAAAAATAAATTTGTTTAGCTAGAATAGCACATCTATTTATTGAGCCTCCTTCTGAAGCTCTGCAGATATCAACAGTAGGCTTGGTCTCTAAAGCATGGGGAGGAGAGAGGGGTGAGGGAGGTGCTGGTGAATTCAAATTGCCATGCTACTTATTCCACACTTGTAATTCAATTAATGATTTTATAGACCCAGTGCTGTCTCGCATTCTCCATCGTTCCCAGGCAAATGAGACGGGGAATCAAGCATTTAGCTGGCATTGGCGACTGCGCAGTGGGTTCAGCCTGAGCAACATGCAGCAGAAAAGCCACCTCTCGCTGCCTGCACCTTGCCTTCAGCTTCAGGAGAGGAACCTGGGGGCTGTGGCCACAGAAACTTGGGTCCACTATTCCCATCACAGCAATAGGTAGTACTGGCTAGCACCAATGCAAAACACTTTCATCTCTTTGCTGGTTTCCATAACTTTTCTAGTGGGGAGGAAAAAAAGCCTAACTGAGGTTTTCTGTACTTGGTCTTTGCTGAGAGCTGATGACATAAGGAAATAGTTGTGTGCGATTTCTGAGTTATGACCAAACTTTTTGGTCAAAGTTACAGCATAGGCAGGGCTTGAAACTTGAGACAAATGTAAACTCGATCCAGGAAATTGTTTAGGTACCTGCCTAATTTAAAGCAGTGAAATAGTCCTACTGACTTCACCTGAATTACCAAAGCACTTGAGGATAAACATTTGCTGACATCAGGACTGGGACCCCCTGATCTGTGCTCCTCCTAAACCTGAATGCAGTCAGGGCTGGGCAAACAAAGCAAAGGTCTGCTGCAAATTGTGATTTGAGTACTTCATTTTCATAGAATCATAGAATGGTTTGTATTGGAAGGGAACTTAAAGGTCATCAAGTTCCAAAACCCCTGCCATGGGCAGGGACACTTCCTACTAGACCAGGTTGCTCAAGGCCCCATCCAACCTTCCTTTGAACAGTGCCAGGATTGGAGCCTCCACAAACTCCTGTGGGCGACCCATTCCAGTGCCTTACCATGCTGATGACAAAGAATTTTCTCCTAATGCCTAATCTAAATCAAACTTCTTCCACGTAAAGCCATTACCCCTCATCCTGTCAGTCTATGCCTTTGTAAAACGTGTTTTCTCTTTTTCCAGGCTGAACAACCCCAACTCTCTCAGCCTGTCCTCACAGGAGAGGTGCTCCAGCCCTCGGATAATGCTCATGGCCTCCTCTTTGTTCAGGTACTTGACATCAGTATTGACTAATCCACACCAGGTCTCATGCTGCAGCGTCTCTGGGAAATAATTTCTTGCTGTGTGTACGCACCCCAGGCACCGTTGCAGTCACCTCTCTCAAGAGGACATCTCCTACCCCAGGGTGGCCCTGGCCTGGGGTGCCGGCAGAGCTGACCTATGCCCCTGGTGGGGCACTGGGGCATGGCCCCAGCACTGATGCCAAGGCACATGCCAGTATTTTCTTCCTATGCAGCAAAACTACCTATTCTCAGGAGGCCAGCGGAGATCTCTATGCTGTTCACATAATCCAGACCTTCAGTGTCAGTGCCTGAAACGAATTACTGTTTATATTAGAAACTTAGTTTAATAAATTAAGTCTGGTCTATGAACTGTCAAAGTTCCTATAGTCTGTAATTCATATAGACCAGATGCCTTTTCCATGACTCTTAACTAGAAGTGGCCAACTTGATTGCTTCCTTTTTGCCATTACTGCATTCTGTAGGTTTAGTTATCTACTGCCTACAGAGAATTCAAAACAATTTAGAAGGGCATCTGGTATAAAGCACTCTCCAGGAAAAAAAAAAAACAAACCAACTTTCCATATACAATAACTTTCTGTTTAGGTCAGAGAATTATTCAATAATTGGCATTTGTTTAACCAGACCATTCAGATTCGGTTTGGTTTGGGTTTTCCAATTGTAGGTAGAGTTAGAGAGGTTTGGGTTTGGGTTTTGTTTTGGTTTGGTTTGGTTTGGTTTTTCCCTTTCCAAACAAGTAGGTTTGTGAGTCCTAATTTTCAACATATTTGTGGCACCACTGTGATTAAGACCTAACAGTTAATTTTTCTACAAGTAACAAACACGTATTTCATAAAGTGCCATAAATAATTCAGCAATTATTTTTCCCCCATATTGTTTATAAATTATAAATTTTCATTTACTCTGTCCTAGTTTTATATAATACTGATTAAAAAAAAAAAAAAAAGAATAGCTAAAAGCAAGGGTTTAATTGAACAACAGAAAACAAGAGTGGGATGGTCTGAGCAGACCTCTTTGACTCCTGTTCCAGTTTCCCACTCATCGTCATTTAAAAGGCTGGACGCACTAATACAGCCTGTTAGACATCCTCACTTCCAATATTTATGTTTTGTGAAGCACTTTTAATGCACAAACAGTTGTCACATGAAAAGTTAATAATGAGGCACATCTATGAGGATGAAAAGAGAGTGGGGCTGGTGCTCAGTGTGGCAGGAGTTGCATGTCCAAGCATTTCAGGTAGCATGGGGTCTTTTTGTGATGCTTTAGTTAGGAGTTACACATCCAGGCATTCCCAGGTAGCATTTTTGAGTTTGTTTTTTTTTTGTGTGAGTGTTGCACATTAAAATGATTCATGGTAGGACCTCCAGCCTGCTGGCATGGGCAGGGGGAGACTGAAGGATGGGGGCAAGTCCCCTCAAGCGTTGCAGGGAACAGCTGTCTGATAAAATTTTCATTGTACTCCCTGCTAACGTGTTAAGCTTTCAGGACAGGCTATAGCCCTGTCATGGCTGGAAGTGAGAAGCATTTCCCAGTGTTGCCATGTCTGTCACAGTCTCTGGGATGAAGCAGCCACAGGACAGCCTGAGCTGTGGCATTCGCTGCCGTGGGTGTGGTGTTCATTTGGTAGAGATGGTTGGTTCATGGTTGGGGCAGAAACTCCCAGCAGAACGTCAGCAGCTCTTGCCCCAAGACAGCCAGGCTCTGCTCTGCTGCTGTCTGTAGCATGCATCTCAAGGCAGGCTGAGCTACACTAAAAATTTGCGCCCCAGGGCAGGGTCACAGTGTGAGCTCCTTGTCCGCACCTAGAGGACGGTTACTAAAAGTGGCTGTGGTTTGTACTCCCTTCAGTGATGATTTCCACAGCTCAGGGTAGCTGTGTTCTGCCATGCAACATCTCTGTTCTGATCAGTTCTGGAGCCCTCAGCACAGGAAGGACATGGAACTGTTGGAGCAGGTCCAGAGGAGGGCACCAAGATGATCAGGGCTGCAGCAGCTCTGCTATGAGGACAGGCTACAAGAGTTGGGGTTCTGAAGCCTGGAGAAGAGAAGGCTTCCAGGAGACCTTAGAGTAGCCTTCCAATATCTAAAAGGGGTTACAGGATGGCTGTGGAGGGACTATTGACAAGATCTTGTAATGACAAGACAAGGGGCAATGGGTTTAAACTGTCAGAGGGTAGATTTAGACTGGATGTTAGGAGGAAGCTCTTGACAGTGAGGGTGGTGAGGCACTGGCACAGGTTGCCCAGGGAGGTTGTGGTTGCTCCCTCCCTGGAGGTGTTCAAGGCCAGGTTGGACAAGGCCTTGAGTGAGCTGTACTAGTGGGAGGTGGGTGTGCCTATGGCAGGGGGTTGGAACTAGATGATCCTTGAGGTCCCTTCCAACCTTACCATTCTATGATTCTGTGATTCTATCTAAAGTACCACTGGTGCTGCTGTGCCACTACATGCAGTGACCCACTGTCAATCAGATGGCTGTATGGTGTGCCAGTCCGGGGAGAGGGTCTTTGCTTTGTTGTTCTCCTCCTCTTTGAGCAATAAACAGGAGTAAGACTAGAGGAAGAGAGACATGTCGGGGCTGGAGCAACCATCAGTGTCTTCTCTCATCCCACCCACATCCATAGCAAGAGCAAACTCACTTAAAGAAGGGGAGGGAAAGTTTGTAATGCATGTTCGAAGAATGAGTTGTTGAACTTCTGCAAATGAGCAGCTCTCTCCTCTCTGTAGGCATGAGAGGTCCCTGCCTGCAGAATTGCTCTCTTCCTGTGAACAAACATGGCCTAGAGGTCTATTCCAACTGAAATGATTCTATGATTCTCCATCTATGTATGTATAGTGAGTACACATATAAATTATCTATACACATGTAAGTAATATGGACAAGCATATTATTGCCTGCGTTGGAGAGAAACATGCTTGGTCCTGTGTTTGTGCAGACCCAAACTCCTGCAGATACCTTTGGTTGGGTATTTAAACATGAAAGGAACAGCAGGTGGAACTCAGGGTTAGCACACCAGAATGGAAAGGGCAGAGCAGAGCTGGCATCAAGCCCTCTGTGTATGGAAGTGCAATTTGGGTGCCTGGTTTGCTTTCACATAGGAAGACAAACACCTCCTGAGCTGGGAGCACTGGGACAGTGTCGTCACTGAGGTGGTTTTAGTGCACTTCTCTTTCTCATAAAGCAGATGCCTGCAGAACTCATCCCACTGTAGCTGCTGGCAAAGTTCCTGTGGGCTTGGGTGTTTGGTCATCTCAGGTTTCCAGTAACAAGGGACAGTGGTGCTAAGCAGTTGTTGCTGAGCCTGTGCCATGCTCATGCTTAAGGCTGGCCTCCAGCAACTGGACGAGCAGGGCTCGGGCATGCTAACAGTGACTGAGGTGCTGTTGCACCTGCGAAAGTCTTTTCCCTTTAGGTGACTGATGTTTTATTGCCTAGTTTGCCCTGCTCACAGTCAGGATCAACTCAGAACGTTATTGCTGAAAGCAGTGGCATTGTTCTGTCAGGTTTCCTCCTTGATTTC
Source organism: Semnornis frantzii (assembly GCA_013399775.1). Lineage (NCBI taxonomy): Eukaryota > Metazoa > Chordata > Aves > Piciformes > Ramphastidae > Semnornis > Semnornis frantzii. The sequence goes on along the minus strand of VWYK01127864.1, from coordinate 29,648 downwards.
TAATTTAAACCCCTTCAGAAGCCCTGTGTAACTTACAGCTCTGTTTTTCCTGGTGCCTGAGCTGCTTTTCCTACTATACAGATGATGAGACTCCAGTCCGCTGGCTATGCCTCTTTCCTTCAATTACTCCATGCTGAAACTTTCTTCGTGTCTGTAATCTGTTTTTTATTGGCTTGCCTTTTTTTGTCTTCCACCCTTTATTTTACTGTCTCTCCTTGTCCACAATGCTCTAATTATCTTGACTTTCCACAGCCATTTTGCAAGCCACTAGGCAAGGCAATTTCAATGTATTTGAGCTTGCCAAAGTATTCTTGGATGGGTCCTGCAAGGGAATTATACTCTGCTGAACCTAAATCCCAGCCGCTGCTGCTCTGATTATAGCCCTGCCTGCTCAGCACTGAAAAAACCCCGTCACAGTTAAAGAGGCAGGTTTCCTGCCATCTTGAGCGGCAGCTGTCACTCTCCCACAGCCCTGCTTTTTCTAATTGCTTCAGACCCTCTCTTGACAGTGATCTTCGCACTCCATTTCTTTAGCTGAGATGCCATTGTCCCATAAAGCTCAAGGTCTGCTGCTGCTCGCTGTGAAATAGAACATTTTTTTTTCAACCAAATCCAAGTGTGCTTGGTTCACAGACCGCTGGAATTAGAGGGACTCTTTCCACTGGCTTCAGGCCTTTGGATCCTGCCCTAGTTCTGCTTGCCCTAAAAATCTCAAGCTTTTGGGTAATGTGGCATTGTTTCCCGAGCCACGACTTTACCTCCAGCATCTTCCACACACAACAAAAAAGTTTCTGCATAGCAGCGACCCTGGATGACCTCCCAGGGTTGCTTTCCACTTCACTGTGGGACTTCTACTTTTTGTCAGCTCTTTGGCCCCAACTGGAATCACACATGAGCGAGCCTCGGTGGTGGAGAGTCAGCATTATAATTTGATGAATAGGGAAGCTTTCAACCACAGAATCGTAGAATGCATCATGTTGGAAGGGGCCCTCAAAGGTCATCTTGTCCAACCCCCCCACACTGGGCAGGGACATCTTTAAATCAGGTTGCTCAGGTCTCCATCAAGTTTGACCTTGAATGTTTCCAGGATTGGGGCTTCCACCTCATCTCTGAGCAATCTGTTCTAGTATTTCATTACCTTTGTTGTCAAGAGCTTCCTCCTGATGTCCAGACTTCCTGCTACTGTCCAGGTGATGCTATAGGTCAAAACAGAGCAGTTCCCATCACTGTTATCCACATGGATACTGTGTGGCACAGAGCTGCGCATCTCTTGCAATGAGAACATGGGAAACCAGTGTGTGCCAGCACTGGGATGTGACCAAGGCAGTTCCAAGGGCCATGCTTGCAGAAATTCACTGTAGTGGGCAAACAGTGGGGTGGCTCAGCATCACCACCCATGCTGGCCCAGGCAGGAATCACACTGTGTGCTGTGACATTTGTGACAATGAAGCATTTCTGTGGTACATGCCCCCTGCTTTGCTGGTTTTTGCTCTTGCCCTTTTTCTTTCTATTTCTTCTGAGTCTTTCTTTTTCACCTGGCATTTTACATCTGGGTGGCAAATGATCTCGCAACACAGCTGCGCAGCAGCCCCTCACACCTTCAAACCCTGCTCAGCCTCCTCTTGCAAGACCTGTGCCTCATAACTGATCTGCTCTTGCACTTATTTTATTCCAAGACCTTTATTTAATAAAGAAAAAAGTTGTAATTCCCCAAATGCAATTGAAATAAGCCTGATCCCATCTTCCTTTTATTTTTGTTTGCTATCACTGCTACTTTACTTCACCCTCAGCCTCACTGCTTGTACCTGCAGGGTCAGCACCATGTTTTGCAGTACCTGTCCCTTGAGGATTTTCCTGTTTTCAGAGTTTGGTACAAGGGACAAATTTCACATAAGAGAAGATGAATCCAGTGATACCTACTGGGGAGCTCCTCCTGGGTTTGAGTAACTCGCTTGCACACATCTGGAAGCATCTGGGAGACCTGAGGCCATTGCAATGCTGAGTGTTGCTTAGTTGAACACTTTTTGAGGGCAGCGGAAATGAATTTTGGGGCAGATAAGCAACTCTGAGAGGATACAACTCAGGTGTGCTAGAAATTACTGGTGTCATGGTCAGACATGGCAAGCTCTTGGCTTCAGAACGCTGGAACAGTTTGGTGTAGCCAGCACATGGGCAGGCAGGCTGCAGGGGCAGCAGCTGCAGCAGAGGCAGGCAGTGCTTTGGTTTGCCTGTCTAGATGAACATTTCATGAAATGAGTTCTGACAATTCATCCTGTCTTCCTTCTTACTCAGTAAACCCACTTAAGAACAAAAACTGCCAACAAATTAGTGGGGAAAAGATGACTGATTTTAACACTACCTCTGCACATCCTCTCTGCCTCTAGGGATGCAACTGCCTTCAAATTGATAAAATCCACCTTCCAAATTGAAGTCCACCTTCATCCTCCCTTATCTTGGGANTTTTTTTTTTTTTTTTTCGGTGAAGCTCCATCACTAGCACCTCTTTTTTGCTCTCCTTTTTAGACCCCTCAAGGATTAACCTTGAGCCTCTCAGCTGTCTCCTTGCAGGCTTAAATTGTGCAAGTCCACAAGAAATATTTGGTTGGAGTTACCCAGTCTGCTGGATGAGCTCTGTACAGTCTTGAGCCTATCTTTCTCTGTCTCTGCTGCTGTCCTTCCTTCTCCCTTTGCTTTCTCAGTTGCTCTCCCTCTCTGCTACAAAGCCAGTGGGTGTCTGCACTCCATCTATTTCCACTTGTCCCCAGCTCCTTGCTGAGGAAGGCCAAAGCCATGGGGAAGCCCCTGGCCCTGCTCCAGCCTCCTGAGCTGGGAGGAACAAATCCCTTGGCACCTCTCCATTATCTCCCACCCACCGTGAAGTTTTCCAGGCATTGTCTTAGCAATCAGTGTGCTTTGCAAAAGGATTCTGCATCTGTATCCCTCACCAACGTTGTTGAGACCCCACATATTTGCTTCAAGGTCTTCAGCATCGGTGGAGCGGTTGCCGTCAGCAGATCACAGGTGGCTCAGGTCCTTGGGTCCTTTTCTTTATCCTTGGAAACATTGAAAGTTTTCCCCAAGTGAGAGGTGAAGAGTCTGTTAATTTCACACTTCAAAATAATCTTTGCCCTCTATTTCTCATTCTTAAATATGATTGTGATATCTAGGGAGACGTTTTAGGGACTCAGGAACAATGTGGGACTTCTGTGTCTTTCTCATCCGATGCTTCTATTTCCATTGACTCAAAGCATTTGTTGCCATTCACAAAGCCCACCACAGTGCCTCACAGGCTGCTCCCCCTCGGGCTCTGCAGCCAGCCAGGCATACTGGCAGTGAATATTTGCAGCTTGGCAACGACAAGGTAAATTCCTTTCTCCTGCACTGCAGAGGGCAGGGGCACAGTGCACTTTGGGGTGTTTCTGGTGACCTGTGCTGCTCATCACCAAGAAAGCCAGGGAAAAAGAGAAGAAGCTCCCACCCACTGGGCACTGATGCCCCAACAGATAATCCAGCACCCAGGTATGAGCCGCTGGCTGACATCCCCACTTCTCACCCCAACCATTTTATCCAGAGAGGCAGAGAGAAATGAGAGAGAGTGGGAAACAAGTATCATCCACCTGCTGCCCTTGCAATTGGTCCTTCCTCTAGCCCGGTGCCATTGCTGCAGCCCCCTTGCCTCTGGTACAGTGGCACCTCTGTACTGTGGTGCTGTGCTGGCACTGATGTCCTTAGATGTAGGAAGGGACAGGTTTTACTCAGAGACCCTGGTGATAGGAAGAAACTGCAGTCTATGGTCACTGGTCTAGTTAGACCTCCTACAGGCCTGGTTCAGCCAGTGAAAGCTCCTGCCCTTTCTGCAGGGCTTGTTCACTGGGAAAAGTCCATACTTCGGGAGTTCCAGTACATATTTTCTGCTGCACATGGCATTTTCTGGAGTGGAGCTAGAAATATTTTTAAATCAGACTTTTTCCACAGAAGGAAAGGTCCAAGACGTTCTGTGGTAGGGTAGAGCAGGAAAGGAGAACAAAATTGTGGGCTGAGTTTTGCTGGGAAATAATGATGTTGGGGAAGTGCTGGGGTGGCTGTTGTGCTTGTGTCACCACGGTGCCACATGGGGAACACCTTGGCACAACTTCTGGCTGATGTTACCCTCCTTTCCTCTGTCTACTACTAGGGAAAAAAAGTCTGCATCCAATCTCAGATATGGCACTTCAATCCCACACCATTGCCCTGGCTGTTCGTGGCATGCCAGGAAGGTCCACACAGCCCTAGAATTACTCAGAACCACCCCTGTGCTGAATTTTTTTTATGAGTGAGGAGTCACCTGCATCATACTTCCCCTTGTCCCCAAATCCACACCAGGAGCTCTGAGCACCCTGCCCACTGGAGCACAGTGGATTCAGTTAGGAGGTGTCTTACAGCAGGCTTGGGGAGCAACAGAATGTTTTAATCTTTCCTGTAAAGCTCTGCACAAGAACTGGTGTTATGTTTGGCTGCCTGCAGGGATCCTATCTTAAAAGAGATGGTTTTCTTCTTGCCTGAGAGGGAAGGAATGATATCAACCAGATTTGCTGAATGCTAGCAAGTATTACGTGTGGCTTCTGGGACTGTAAACACTTTGGGTGATCAGCCTTCTCCTGATACCTTGCCCAGGTCCCTCATGAAGAGCCCCCTGTCCCTGCTTCAGCCACAGATGCTGCCAAGACACTGCTAAGAAGTCACAGCAGCATTCCTCATTTGCCCCAAGGTGGTGACAGCAGCAAAGGCTCTTCTGGCCCCAGGAGCTGCTGCTGCAGCGCCCCCACTATAGCAGCACTTCCGGCTTTTTGGCCTCCCCCTTTCCCTGTTTCTGCTCTTCCTGCTCATGGTGAGGTGCATTGCCAGTGTGCTTTGGGGCAGGTCTCTGCTGTGCAGGCTTTCCTGTGCTCCCCTCATTGGTGGCTAGTCCCTGAACCCTAGCAGCATCCATCTGATCTGATGGGGTTTTGCCTTCAGCCCTGTCCAGGTCCTGGCAGTTCCCACTGCTCTGTGCCCAGAATGCCTGGTCTGTGCTTCACCAAAGCAGGTCTGGCTGAGATACCCCACAGCAAATCAATCTCGACATGGTAGGGCACCTCTTCAAGGTGAACTGTGCCTCCTGCTCCTCTGCTAACTTCTGGCAGCTGGCCAGTTGTGGGTCCAAGCCAGACATTCTTGGCCATAGGAGCAGCCTGTGTGCCATAGAGGGAATTGCCTGGTTTAGTTATCAACTTGGAATGTGATGGTCTTGACATCACAGGGAAGAGTGAGACTGTGGCAGGAGTTTTCACAGAGGCGCTGACAGCTGGATGGACCAAACCTGCAAACTCTCCCTCCAGAGAAGTCACTTAACAAGTCAGGTCAGATCCCTGCCTTCAGACCTCAAAACGTTCTCACAAGCCAATAACCCAGCTTGGATTCTGACTTCAAAACGTTCCTTTGCCTCAGTCTTTGCCAAAGTCACTTTGGCAAGTCGCAGAGCAGTGGCAGTGCAGCACCTTTGATTTCACTAATGAAAATTCCCGGCACAGCAATCCGTACTGCCTGCTGGCTTGGTGGCAGCTGCCTGAACCAGGGGACAGGAGGCCCTTGCTGAAGAGCTTGCCTGGCTCGGTGCTGACTTTGTTCAGGAGGAGGTTAAGTGCACTCCAGCACTGGCAATCACGGCGTGAGAGGCTCTCAGGATGCAGCAGCAGCACAGCCATGTGTGGCAGCGGCGGCCCAGCCTCCCTGTACCACAGCCCGCAGAGATGATCATCTCTGCCTGAGAAGCAATTGCTCATACCTACTGTCCTGCTTAGGGAGACCCTCTTTCCTTTGTCTGAGGGGACAGGTTGCCCCAAAATGGTGCTGCAGTTGTGGGGAGCTTGGGATGAAGCCTCCCACGGGTGTGGGATTCCCTCTTGATTCTTCGTGTGCTCTGGGCTCTTGCTCAGATGACACCACTGTGTCATTTATATCACAGAACCGTAGAATGCCAGGTTGGAAGGGGCCCCAAGGTTCATCTAGTCCAAAGGTTCTAGGTGATAGAGTAGTTGAAATCAGATGGCCCAGCACCCTGTCAAGCTGAGTGTTAAAACTGGTCAGTGTAGGGGAATCCACTACTTCCCATGGGAGATGATTCCAATCTCTAACTGTTCTCATGGTAAAAAAATTTCTTCTAGAGTCCAGTGGGAATCTTCTCAGGAGTAACCTGTACCCATTTACCCCTTGTCTTTTCCACGGAACGCCTTGTATAAGGGGAGTGCCCATCTTCTTGCTAGCCACCCTTTATGTTCTGGTCCATGGTAATGAGGTCACCCCTATGCCATCTCTTAGAATCACAGAATGGTAAGGTTGGAAGGGACCTCAAGGATCATCTAGTTCCAACCCCCTGACATAGGCACAGACACCTCCCACTAGTACAGGTCACTCAAGGCCTCCTCCAACCTGGCCTTCACTCCCTCCAAGGAGGGAGCAGCCACAACCTCCCTGGGCAACCTGTGCCAGTGCCTCACCATCCTCACTGCAAAGAACTTCCTCCTAACAACCAGTCTAAATCTCCACTCTACCAGTTTAAACCCATTGCCCCTTGTCCTGTCATTACAAGAGCTTGTCAATAGTCCCTCCCCAGCCTTCCTGTAGCCCCCTTCAGATCCTGGAAGGCTACTCTAAGGTCTCCTGGAAGCCTTCTCTTCTCCAGGCTGCAGAGCCCCAACTCTCTCAGCCTGTCCTCATAGCAGAGCTGCTGCAGCCCTCTGAGCATCTTCGTGGCCTCCTCTGGACCCTCTCCAACAGTTCCATGTCCTTCCTGTGTTGGCTTCCTCTTCTTCAGGCTGAATAAACTCAGTTCTCTCAGCCTTTCTTATATGGTAGGTCTTCCAGTCTTCTGATCATTACACTTCAGCTCCATTAATTACAGAGCAAATAACAGCTTTCCTCTGCATTTTGAACAGCAAGGGATACAGCACTGCCCTGCTAACAGCATCAAGGGCTACCTGCCTTTCATCCCTGCTTCACTGTCGGAGCCCACAGTCTCAGATTCAGCAAGCAGAGGCCATCCCTCGCAGCACACCAGCTCCAAGAGTGCTACAGCTCACCATTCAGCAGAGCTTATTAATGGAAAACCTGGATGTTTAGTCTTCTCTTCTCCAGGTTTTAAAAAAAAAAATATGTTTTCCAAACATTGTTGCATGCCATAAGGTCTTTCCCCCACTGCCAGTCGCCTCGCCAGTGCTTGGATAGGAGTCACAAGTTGGCTGGCAGGCTGTGCAGCAACCGCCACTCTGTCTCCTGCCACCCAGCAGCCGGCCCCTGTTAAAAGGCAAATGGCAAGTGGTTGATGTGCTTGCCTGTATGGCAGCCCTTATGGGGCAGGGGAAGCGGGGGGGAGCCTTCTGCCTGCCAGGGGCGTGGGCAGCCAGCACACTCCCTCCCCCAGACACCCCTTCCCTGGCAGAAACGTGCCTCTGCTGAGAGCCTTTAGCCTTTCAGAATCAGAGAATTGCCCAGACTGGAAAAGACATTTAAGATCATAGACTGCTATCATTAACCTAACACGGACAAGTCCTTGACTAACCTAAGCTCCATATCTACGTGACTCTTAAATACCTCCAGTCCACCACCTCCCTGGGCAGGCCATTCCAATGCCTGACAACCCTTTCAGTGAAGAAAGTCTTCCTAATTTCCAAAGTAAACTTCCCTTGGCACAACTTGAGGCCATTTTCTCTCATCCTGTCACTTTGTTGAGCAGACCACCCCCACACACACACCTCACTACAGCCTCCATTCAGGTAGTTGCAGAGAGCAATGAGGTATCCCTTCAATCTCCTCTTCTCCAGTCTGAACAACCCCAGTTCCCTCAGCTGATCCTCACCAGCCTTGCTCTCCAGACACTTCATCAGCTTTGTTGTCCTTCTCTGGACATGCTCCAACACCTCCACATCCTTCTTGTAGCAAGGATTCCAAAACTGAACCCAATATTTGAGATACAGCCTGACCAGTTCCATCCTTCCTCATCCTTGGCTTAAAACCAGAGGTCATGGGAAAGTCCCATCCAAATCACAGCACATCAGATTTCTGCTCCCCTTTGGGTCTCCCCATCTGCAGAGCATCGCTGTCAACCTGCCACCAGCAGAGTCCCTCTGTCACCCCCCTTCTCGCAGCTTGTTTTCTTTGGACAGCCGATCCCCTCCTGCGGTTGCTGACAAAGTTTCTTTCTAAGTGTCCCGTGGGCTGCCGGTGCCTCTTTCTCCAGCCCGGCCAGCAGGGAGGGCTGTCACTAATGTGTGTCATCCATCAAAGCAAAATTACATGCAGGACAAAAAAGGACAACATGCAGACAAATTACAGAGTGCTGCAAATTGCTTATTTGCGGGGGGGGGGGGGAGGC
>VWYK01127864.1:0-21226 GCA_013399775.1 Semnornis frantzii | reverse complement strand
GGGGGAAGCACAGTCCACTTTTCCTCCTCCCCCTGAGGTAGGTGTTTCAGTCGACATAGTAAAACTGAGAAATCTAATTCTGGCAGCAAGATGGGGGAAGCTCAACTGCAGGCAGGCACAGCTCTGCCCTGTGTGCTGGGGCTGAGCTCTACCACATCCCAGCCCATGCTAGGGGCATCCTGCGCTCCAGCCAGGCGAGCATCCCCACGTCGCTGTGCACACCAAGTGTAGGGAACAGTCCTGAGCCCATCCTCATTGCACAGAAGTACCTGGGGCTGCAGGGGGGGAGGAGATGCCTGCACAGTGGGAATGTTTAGGGTGATTTGGGGTTTTTTGGGAGGGTTAGATGCTATTTGTTAAGCAACTTCCTTCACTGAGGGACACTCCACCTTGACTACTGTGTCCAGTTCTGGGCCCCTCAAATTTAAAAAGCTGTTGAGATGCTTGAACGTGTCCAGAGAAGGGCACCAAGGCTGGTGAGGGGGCTGGAGCACAGCCCTACAAGGAACGGAGCTGAGGGTGTTCAGCCTGGAGAAGAGGAGGCTCAGGGGAGACTTTATTGCTCTCTACAACAAGCAGAAGGGAGGTTGTAGCCAGGTGGGGGTTGATCTCTTCTCCCAGGCACCCAGTGACAGAACAAGAAGACACAGTCTCAAGCTGCAGCAGGGCAGATTTAGGCTGGATGTTAGGAAGAAATTCTTCACAGCAAGAGTGATTGGCATTGGAATGGGCTGCCCAGGGAGGTAGTGGAGTCCCCATCCCTAGAGATGTTTAAGAGGAGACTGAATGAGGCACTTAGTGCCATGGTTTAGTTAACTAGAAGGGTTGGGTGATAGGTTGGACTCAAGGATCTTAGAGGTCTTTTCCAACCTGGTTAATTCTGTGATTCTGTGATCTCTGTGGCTGTGCTGCTCTGGGGTGAGCTGGGGCTGAGGCTGGGGAGGAGATTTGGCTACTTCGGCAGGAGGATGATGCCAGGGATGCAGGGGGTTGGAAGGGCAACCCCTGATCTTATATTTGCCACATCGCCTTGGAGCTAGCTCCTCAAGGTATGGTGTGGTGAGCCTGGCACATCCTTGAGAGGACACTTTTCCCTCTCTCCTCAGAGGAAAAAGGTGAGAGGGACCAAGCCTCCCTTGGTTCCCACCAGGCTGCCCCACAAAGAACACCCTGATTTTCTTTCAGAGGACTAAAGCTGCTTTTACATAGACAATTGATTTTCAGTAATCACTATATTCTATTCTATTTGTTTATGTTCTTCAGTACTTCACAAATCTTACCTGATGCCTGACCTACAGATTGCAGAAATGAACTTCCCTCCAGTGCTTCTGTTTCAGTGTGTCTTTCTTTGTTTATATTCCCTTCAAGTGTCTTTCCACGGGGACAGTTCCTATTTTTGGCAAGCAAAGGAATCAATTGTTTCCCAGGGAAATGTGCAGAAGTTACAGTGGTGCCATCCAGGTAGAACCCAGATGGGTGACAGTGCCAGACTGTAGGACCCTTGCAGCAGCTGAGTGGCACCAAGCTGTAAGATGTCCCAGCTGCAGCACAGCCCCTCTGCAGCCCGGCCAGTCCGGATGCTGGCTAGAAAGAGGGTGCTGATGGTGGATTAGCAAGACGACAGCAGGTGGGAGAAGGGCTGCCCCCAGCGCTGGCAGAGCTTTCCAGCGGAGCTGCAGCCTGGAGCTTTAATTTGTTTTGCTCCTTGGTCAAACAGAGAGCAGCTGCCTCCACAAGGAGGGATTCTGTGTTTCTGAAGCAACCGTTAACCTGGCAATGACATTATTTTCTTATTTGCAGAGGATGGTGTGTGCATTATTACCAAGGCACTGCAGAAATAAAGCTCTCTGGCTCACAGCACCTTCAAGAGCTATTGTCTTTTACAAAGCATCATGGAAGAGCAAGAGCAGTTTCTCCTGCAGTGGCTGCAGTAGACCTTGCAAAGGAAATTAAAACAAACTGCCAACAATTCTCTATCAGAATGAAAAAGAAGAAAACAAAGGGGGTGGTGGGGGGGGTGGTGGGAAGTGAGGGCACAGCATGCCAAGGATTACAGGTAACTTTGGAGTAGCCCCAAAAGAATTGCCTTCAGTTTCCCCAGAGATGGTGGTGGCACTGGGGGTAGACAGGAAGGCAGGAAGGCAGAGCTATTAGGTGGCCGTAGGCAGAGGCAGCAGTCCCTACATCCATGCTGGCAGTGGTGGCACAGACACCTCACAGTGCTTAGCCTCCACACTGGGCAGCAGGCAGCCTGGGTGGTGTGGAACATGCATTGCAAGCAGAATGTTGAAGGGTGGAGAACAAATGCCACAAACTGAAGCTTGGCTTTACTGAAGACAGTTGGTATCAGGCTGATCTCCTTTCCTTATGTACTAAGTTTTCCAAAACAGTGTCATCCATCCCCTTTCAACCCCACCCTGTGGGAGGTGAAGAGGTGACCACAGAATCATACAGAATCACAGAATGTCAGGGGTTGGAAGGCACCTTGAAAGCTCATCCAGTCCAATCCCCCTGCCAGAGCAGGATCACCTAGACCAGATCACACAGGAAGGCGTCCAGGGAGGGTTTGAATATCTCCAGAGAGGGAGACCTCACAACCCCCCTGGACGGCCTGTTCCAGTGTTCTGTCACCCCACAGGGAAAAAATTCCTCCTTATGTTTACCTTAAACTTCCTATCCCTCAGCTTCTACCCATTGCCTCTTGTCCTGGCACTGGGCATCACCTGGCAGAGCCTGGCTCCAGCCTCCTGGCACTCACCCTTTACATATTTCTAAACATTAATGAGGTCCCCTCTCAGTCTCCTCCAAGCAGCACAGCCCCAGCTCCCTCAGTCTCTACTCTTAAGAGAGCTGTTCCATTCCCATAATCATCCTTGTGGCTCCACCTCACTACCTGATCATCCAGACCACACTGCCTCAGTTTAGCCAGAAGGATGCTGTGGGAGACAGTGTCAAATGCTTTACTGAAATCGATTAACCACATCCACTGTTCTGCCATCATCTATTCAAGTACAATAAACTTCTTTGCTCAGCCACAGCTATTAGTGATACTTCAGTAATATCACAGAATGTTAGAGGCTGGAAGCGACCTCCAGAGATCAAGTCCAACCCCACTGCCAAAAGCAGGATCCCCCAGGGTAGTTCACACAGGAATGCATCCAGGTGGGTTTTGAAAATCTCCAGAGAAGGAGACTCCACAACCTCTCTGGGCAGCCTGTTCCAGTGCTCTGTCACTCTCACCATAAAGAAATTTATCCTCATGTTGAGGTGAAATCTTCTATGTTCAAGTTTGTATCCATTGTTCCTTGTGTTATTACTGTGCACCACCAAAAAGAGATTGACTCCATCCACTTGACACCCACACTTCAGATCTTTATAGGTATTGATCAGATCCCCTCTCAGCCTTCTCCTCTGCAGACTAAACAGCTCCAAGTCTTTCAGTCTCTCTTCATAGGGAAGATGCTCAAGACCCCTAATCATCCTTGTGGCTTTCCATTGGACTCTCTCAAGCAGGTCCCTGTGTCTCTTGAATTGGGGATCATAAAACTGGATACAGTATTGCAGGTGTGGTTTCAGCAGAGCAGAATAGAAGGGGAGAAGAACCTCCCTAGATCTGCTGGCCACACTTTTCTTGATGCACCCCAAGATGCCATTGGCTCTCTTGGCCACAAGGGCACATTGCTGTCCTATGGACAACTTGCTGAAAGACCTCATGCTTTGTATGTCTATATATCTATATATATAATTTGGCTTTTCTTCATTTTTAGTTTTTTTGTTCCTTAATATTCCTTTTTATTTCCGCATTTTTTTCCTCTTAGGTAGGTGTGACTTGCTCTTCTTCAGCCAACATAGTGAGCCAGTGAAGATGTCTGATTGCTACTCCAAGCAGAAATGACAAAAGGCTGATGAGGAAAAGGCTGGTTTCAATGCAAACACTACAGTTCAGGGTTTGTTTGCTTGTTTTAATCTCCCTTCTGCCCAATCCCCCATTTCCTCTTCATCTCCTATTTTCCATCATCTTCCTCCTTTTAATCTCCTGCCTTTCCATCCCCTTCCTTTTCTCCCGTCTTCCTCTTTTCCTGTCCATATCCCTCCTTTTCCTCTCCATCTCGCTCCTTTCAGCACCACCTCCCCTTTTCCACCACATCTGCCCCCCACCACATTTTCCCCTTTATTCCCCCAAAGCCTGAGCACCTGGATCCTGCCAAAGTCTCCTCCCACCCCAAGTGTGACCACTTTGCCCTTCCTGCCCACTCCCCTTTTTAACTGGCCCCAGGAACAGCAGTGTCCAAGCTTGCACAGCTGGGCAGAGGAATGGTCCTCCTGTCATCACTGGGGAGTCCTCATGCTGCACACTGAGTGGCTGGGAAGGGGACAAAGGCCATGGGGCCTGGTGGCCCCCTGGTTAGATAGGACTAGGCTTGATTATCACTCTAACGTTACCTGTGGGTGCTGGCTGGGCCTCCTTACTTAGGCTGAGCTCCTCTCTGCTTATCTGCTTCTTTCTGCTCACATGTGAAACTGACAGGAACACATCTGTGAAACGTTTATGAGAAGCACTGAATTAGCAAGGAGGAAGCCTGGCAGTGAGGGTTCAATTTCATTAATGCAATGTGAGGTCAAATGACAATATCTGCATCTCAAACCACCACTCCATTTGCCAAGTGGACAGTGTAGTTAGCAACTCACGATTTGTGCCACTGATAGTTTTAAGTGATGAGGGTACAGGAGCTGTGGGATGGCAAGGGCAGTGAGTAGAGAGGAGCTGACAACTTCATACACTTTAAGAGCACATGTTGAGTGAGAAGGTAGTTACCTGTCCTGTTTCTCATGCATCCTTCTTGGGACCAGACTGCTTCCATATTTTAACATCAAGGTGGCGATGTACTGATGCAACTTTCTGGGGAGGGCAGAGTAGGATATGGTGCTGGAGCAGCTGGACAGGTATTTAGTGGCTTTTTATGATGTCACAGTGAAAGTGGACAAGGGAAGGGCAACTGATGTCATCTACCCGGACCTGAGTAAGGCATTTGACTCTGTCCCACATGACATCCTGGTCACCAAACTGGAAAAACACAGACTCAATGGGTGGAGCACTGTTGGATAAGGAACTGACTGGATGGTGGCACAAAGAGAGTGGGCACGATGTCCACCAGGAGACCAGTGCCAAATGGCGTCCCTCAGGGGTCAGTGCTGGGACCAGTGCTGTTTGACATCTGTGTCAGTGACATGGACAGAGGAATCAGTGCACCCTCAGCAACTTTGCAGCTGGCACCAAGCTGTGTGGCACAGGCAACTTGCTAGAGGGCAGGGATCCATGCAGAAAGACCTGGACAGGCTGCAGAGGTGTGCCCAGGCCAACCTCATGACATTCAACAAGGCCAAGTGTAAGGTCCTGCACCCGGGTAGGCACAATCCCAAGCACAAATCCAGGCTGAGTGGTGAATGGCTGAGAGCAGCCCTGCGGAACAGGCCCTGGGGCTCTGGGTTGACGAAAAGCCTGCAGTATGAGTGCAGCCCAGACAGCAACTGTGTGCTGGGCTGCAGCAAGAGCAGTGTGGGCAACAGGGCAAGGGAGGGGATTCTGCCCCTTTGCTCTGTTCTTGTCAGACCTCACCTGGAGTCCTGTGTGCAGTTCTAGAGCCCCCAGCACAGGAAGGACATGGAACTGTTGGAGAGGGTCCAGAGGAGGCCACAAAGATGGTCAGAGGGCTGCAGCAGCTCTGCTATGAGGACATGCTGAGAGAGTTGAGGCTCTGCAGCCTGGAGAAGAGAAGGCTTCCAGGAGATCTTAGAGTAGCCTTCCAGTATCTGAAGGGGGCCTACCGGAAGGCTGGGGAGGGACTATTGACAAGGTCTTGTAATGACAGGATGAGGGGCAATGGGTTTGAACTGGCAGAGGGGAGATTTAGACTGGATGGTAGGAGGAAGTTCTTTGCAGTGAGGGTGGTGAGGCACTGGCCCAGGCTGCCCAAGGAGGTTGTGGCTGCTCCCTCCCTGGAGGTGTTCAAGGCCAGGTTGGAGGAGGCCTTGAGTGAGCTGTACTAGTGGGAGGTGTCTGTGCCTATGGCAGGGGCTTGGAACTAGATGATCCTTGAGGTCCTTTCCAACCTTACCATTCTATGATTCTACAGACAAGATCCGACCTGCAAGGAAGAACACCTTTCAGGCACTTGGAACTCATAACTACTACTGTCATTAGTTGGGAGCACATCAGTCAGGAAGCACATAGAGACTGAAAGATTTGGCTGAATTAATTGATTCCTCAGTAAACCATGAGCCTCTGCTGGGAGGGGGCCATGAAGGTAGGAAGTTGGTCACAGGATATATTTCTCCAGATAGCCTTAGAAGGAGCAGCACTGAGCAGTGTTGTTCAGTTTGGTGTCAAGGTGGCAGATAATCATCCGCCTTCCTGGTGAAACTGTGGGTGGCTCACCACAAATGAGCCTGACCCCAGAGCAACCTCACAGCCCTTCCTCACCCTTGGCTGCCCTCACCATCAGACCACATTAGAGCCAAATGGCAAAGGAGGGGGGGAAAGTTATAACCTGCAATGACCAACTTGAAATAGCCCAGGGGACCTGTTCCTGACCTCATGGACTTCCTGCAAGCGTCTCTCACCTGCTGTAGTGTGGGCAGCACCTGGTGCCAACAGCCCAGCCTGCACCTCTGAGCATCCCAAGCCACTGCCTTGTTGGCAAGGTGATGAAGAAGAGGGCACCCAAAATCACTCTGTGGAGGGACGTTTGGGAAGCCAGCACACCCCCCAAGGCTGGGGTACCATTGGGCTGCCCCATGGTCACAAACCCAGCCTGTGACCTTCCCTCCATCCACTGCCCAGCTGCACACTAATGGAAGGGTTTCTATTCTTGCAACGTGGAGTCCACTGGCACACACTCATCCTGTAAACAAAACCAGCCCTCTGGAAACCAGCAGAGAGCAAGGATGTAATTTAGTTTCTTAATGGCCTTGCTGAGGCTATTTCAGCACACACACCACCGCGGTGACGCAGGGCTCCCTACCACCTTGACCAGCGACCAGCGAGGGGCAGTGGGACAGGAGCCCAGCAGAACACACTGATGGCCAGAGACCTTCGCCTTCAAGGGAACTACTGTGTTAGCCTTACTTCATCACCAGGATCTTGCCAGGAAGATATGCTTGCTTTCCTTCTCATCTCCTGTGAGGTTATTGTACCAAGCACCAGCATAGTGCTGCCCAGCTGAGGTGCCTCTACACTTCTTACTCCATTACACCTTCTTGCTCCATTAAATCTCCAGAGTGTCTGCATGCCAGTGTGAGAAGCATGAGGAGTAAACAGGGTGAACTAGAGACCTGGGTGCAGATGAAGGCCTGTGATCTCATCACAGTCACAGAGACATGGTGGGAGAGCACTCATGACTGGAATGTAGAGGACCCATGGATGACTCTGTACCTCTTAGGAAGGACAGATGAGCAAGACAAGATGGTAGAGTTGCTCTCTCTCTGCGAGTAAGCAGCTAGAATGTGTTGTGCTTAACCCAGGGAGAGGTGAAGAAAGCGTTGAAAGCTTATGGGTGAGAGTCAAAGGATATGCAAACATGGGTGACACTGTTGTGGGTGTCTCCTACAGACCACCGAACCAAGAGGAATTTGTCAATGTAGCCTTTTATAGACATTTGGAAGTAGCCTCAAGATCATGTACCTGGGTGCTCGTGGGTGACTTCAGTCACCCTGATATCAATTGGAAAGATCAGACAGCCAGGCATACTCAGTCCAGAAAGTTCCTGTAGTGCATTGGTGACTTACTGGACCTTGTATTAACAAACAAAGAAGGTCTGGTCAAGGATATTAAGATAGGAGGAGGCCTTGGCTGTAGTGACAATGAAATGATAGAGTTGGGCATTGTTAGGGAAAGAAGCAGGTCAAATAGCAAAACTTCTACCCTGGACTTTAGGAAGAGCAGCTTTGTCCTATTCAAAGAACTACTTAAAAGTGTTCTGTGGGCTAGGGCCCTCGAGAGTAAGTTGGTCCAAGAGAGCTGGTTAATATGGAAACACCACCTCCTCCAAGCTCGAGAAAAACATACACCCTTGAAAAAAAAGGGACCTTGAAAGATCATCTGGTCCAGCCCCCCTGCCAGAGCAGGATCACCTAGACCAGATCACACAGGAATGCATCCATGCAGTTCTTGAATATCTCCAGAGAGGGAGACTCCACAACCTCTCTGGGCAGCTGGTTCCAGTGCTCTGACACCCTCACAGTGAAAAAATTCTTCCTTAGGTTCACATGGAACCTTCTATGCCTCAACTTCCACCCTTCGCCCCTTGTCCTGTCACTGGGCATCACTGAGCAGAGGCTGGCTCCATCTTCTTGGTACTTACCCCTTACATATTTATAAACATGAATAAGGTCACTCCTTACTCATCTCCTCTCCAAAAAAGCCCTAACTCCTTCAGTCTCTCATCATAAGGAAGATGTTCAACTTCCTTAATCACTTCTGTGGCTCTGCACTGGACTCTCTCAAGCAGTTCCCTGAGGTCCTTCCTGAACTGAGGGATCCAGAACTGGACACAATATTCCAGATGCAGGCTCACCAGGGCAGAGGGGGAGAAAAACCTAAGTATGACAGAGAACACACAGGGCAACAAAGACAGGGCAACCCTGTCTTTCTTGCACTAGGGGGCCCAGAACTGGACACAATACTTCAGATGAGGCCTCACCATTCTTGTCTCACCATCAGCCACCAAAAGAATCTATTGAAGCTCCCTCTCTCTGAGATGCCCATTAATTAGGAAGGAAACCATATTCCTTGGAGCTTCCAACTCTCTCTGCAGGTGCAAACTCCTCCAACACCCAGGTTCCTTCTCTGAATTCTTTTGTCAGCCTCCCACTCAAGCAGATGCATTATCACTGATCGTGTAACATCAGCTTGGCTCCCTGTGCAACATAGGAATAAGCCTTTAAAATTGTACATCCTGCCCTTCAGCATTTCACTCATATTTTGATCCTTTTTTTTTTTTCCTCTTGCTGATCTATTCAAGTGCTTTGAAGGTGTAGGTACTTCCAGTTCAGGGTTCATTTGGCATTTGACTCATTCAATGCTCATTTGATGACAGTTTGTTCACTTGCTAATACGCAAGGCATAGAATATAAGAGATTGCTGAAATTGTAAAAGGCAGTGACACAAAATGAGTTTCACATTTTGTAATGTGAAGGCACAGCAGTTTGGACTTCTGAAGGAGATCTTAATCACCACCACCATTGTAATCTCCTTCTTGAAAGGGAAAAAAAAAAAAAAGATTGTCTTTCAGAAGGAAAGACAGAGTTCAGTGGAGTTCAGAAGGAAAGTGGAGTGTAATAAGACACTTGAATTAATAAAAATAAAAAAATATATCACAGAAGCATTCAGGTTAGAAAAGACCCTCAGGCTCATCAAGTCCAACCATTATCCCTACTCTACAAAGTTCACCCTTAAACCATATTCCCAAGCACCACATTCAAATGACTTTTAAACAGATCCAGGGTAGGTAACTCAATCACTTCCCTGGACAGCTCATTCCAATGCCTGACCACTGGGAAAAAATGTTTTGATGTTGTCTGGAAAAATGTATTGATATGGTCTAGAAAAATTTTTGTTGATACAATAAAGAAAAAGTCTAGGGAGAACCAATGCCTGCCACATCACAACAGAAAGGTGGTGGTTAAAATAATGCCTCTTGTTTTCTGTAAATCACCTTACACGTTGCTTTTGAGAAATTTCTGACAAGCAGTTTGAGTTCCCAGCAAAACTTCAAGGCCAAGAAATTGCATCCTGGCAGTGGAGAGGGGAGAAGGGAGGAGATGAGAGGTCATGAGGATGCGGTGGGCAGTGCTGTGTATGGGAGCTGCTGGGAGCTGCAAGTCTCCAGCTCTGCCAACAGGCAGATCCCGCTAGATTAAAACAAATGGCAAACCTCCCATCAGCGTCAATCCAGAAAAGTCTCCCATCTTTGCATGTGCAGCTCGAGTAATAATTAAGAGAAACATATGGGTTTTCAGCTGATGTACAGCCACAGAAGGATTCTCCGTGTGCCTTTCTCCCTGGCCACATCCCTGCCCCCTGGATCAATGTGCTCGTCGGACAGCACTGAAAACTGGCAAAGAAAAGGTGCCACGCGACTATCGTCTGCTCTCAACTGCTGCCCTACCTCTTTCCTCCCCTCAAAAGACCAGGCAGAGTGCCCTGCAATTAGCAGGGAAACCATGAATATTTCTGCGTTCACCACAAATGGTTCTTCTTGCAATGAGCGGGCTCACATATGTTCTAAATATGTTCAGTTTCATTAGGCGGCAAAGCACTGCGGAGCTACTATTTTATTCAGGAAAGCAAACGAGGGCTGCATATGTGCAACAGAAGTTGAGGAGAATGGGGGAAACCGGAGGCACTTGCCATGCTCGGACACCCTGCGTTAACATGGGATGGCTCCCAACTCGTTTCCAGCAGCCCGGCTGCTGATAGGCAGAGAGAGTTGGGCTTGTTCAGTCAGGAGAGGAGGAGGTTCTGAGAAGACCTTATTGTGGCCTTCCACTGTCTGAACAGCGCTTGCAGGAAAGCTGGTGAGGGACTTTTTAGGGTGTTTGGTAGGGATAGGGGGAATGGAGCAAAACTAGAAGTGGGTAGATTCAGATTGGATATTAGGGAGAAATTCTTCACCATGAGGGTGGTGATACACTGGAACAGGTTGGCCAGGGAGGGGGTAGAAGCCCCATCCCTGGAGGTCTTTAAGACCAGGCTGGATGTGGCTCTGAGCAACCTGATCTAGTATGAGGTGTCCCTGCCCATGGCAGGGTGATTGGAACTAGATGGCTCTTGAGGTCACTTCCAACCCTGACAGTTCTATGATTCTGTGATAGTTGCTCACAGAGACTGACATGCTCAGGCCAGGGCTGCTCCTGCCCTCTGCCTGCTTGAAAGCTCTTCAGGAAGGTGGATTTGTGTGCTGCAGGTGATTTGCTTTCAGAGGGCGGTTGGGTGGGTTATGTTAGGGTTTGCCTTTGCTGCCGGGCAGCTGCCATATATGGGCTGAGAGGTGTAGCTGGGACTCCCCTCAATTTCTCTCAGTTTGGGAGAAAATCCCTCCCAACTTCTGTTCTCAGGGCTTCCTTGCTGATCACTTGTATTTTCCTGCAGTTATGTGGCCAGAACATTTCAAGTATAGGAAATACATATGCTTTTCAGTAACTCAGAAGCACAAACATTTACTTTCTCTTGTTTTCTTCAAACTGTTGTGGACACTGGAGGGTGGTAAAGCAGCACATTAAGTTGGGGGGTTGGACTCGATGATCTCTGTGGGTCCCTTCTAACCCCTAACATCATGTGATCCTGTGAGCAACCCCCTAGCACTGCACAGTCTCTAAAATCAGACTTCCGATACCAACAACTCTTCCTCTCTAGAACGGAGCTCAGCCCCAGCATATAAACATCTGCATGTTCTGAGAGCTCGCATGTTCTGGTGGAGAAGCTGGTAGAAACCATTCTTCAGATCTCAGCATCCCCTTTTCTTCTCTTTGTGGGATGGATTTTTCTTTTAACCCATGTAGCAAGTTTGTCCAAGGTTAGAAATGAAAATTTGTCTAGTGTTAATCATTCACACCCCAGAGTGTTTCCCATTGTATCTGCACTGATCAGTGGATTATGAAATATGTTTTCTGTGTCTTGGTGCATCTGATCCAACAGAAGGGACACAGAGAAGGCTGAAGGTGCCCACAACCAGGGAACTGCTGTGAGAAGTTCTAAGTGCCCTTTGATGCCTACCAAGAGCCGAAGGTCTCTTGTTACTGATGTAACAAGGGACCTCCTGGGACAAAGGGCAGAGCTTTCTCTTATGAAACCATGAGGCACCGGAGGTGTCTCAGGTGATGTCTCCAAAGGTGATGCTGGCTGGTGACTGCCTAGTATGGCAGCTCAGCAGTGCCCTCACTTAAATTGCACATACAGAGCCACATGCCTCAGAAATAAAGAGAGCAGAATATATGCAATGGGAGGACAGCTCTCGGAGAAGAGGTGTAAGAAACCAACCTGTTATTATTTGCTGATGGCGTAAGAGGCGTGTTTTAAAGGCCTGCTTTGTGGCAGTTGCAAAGCACCAGACCAGCTAAACCAGTGAAGCTGCCTTCAGAGGAACACCCAAAGATCAGTAAATGTCGTGATACATGCAGTGGCTCATTTTCCTTCCCGTAAACCCAGGCGTTATATTCACAACTCCTCCAGCTGTGCTGGGGCTGCTCCATGATAGATTTCCAGTGCAGTCCCACAACTCAGGAAGCAGGGAGTTAAAGAAGTTTCCCTTCTCCTCTACCCCAACAATTGGAATCAGCAGTTTGCATTATTTTTAAAATGAATTCTCAGAATCAGCAATTTTATCTTTTTTTTCCCCCCTCTTTTTTTTTTTTTTAAAGATCTTGAGGGTTGTTTTGTTGTTTATTTTTTTATTTAAAGTGGAAAACTACATTAAGCGCAAGGCACTCAACAAAGAAGCAGTCATAAAGCCTAAGTATTCTTAGAGTTATAAAATATGTCCGTGGTGGCAATTCTACTGCCAACAATGAAGTTTTAAGCATTAATATGCCTTCATTGCAGTTTTAATGCCTTAATATTGACTCTATAGCTCTTTTGGGTAATTCTGCTTTCTCTGGTACTTGAAAGGTGATGATGTCAGCGTTCTTCGCACTGATTCATATGCAGGTTGATGAAGCTGAGTTATTTATTGAGTTCCATTATATTTTCTATAAACATTAGTTCTCAATAAACAGAGACATTTAGCCGAGGGTTTATTTATTAAATAGGTACTGTACAGATGGTTTTGCCACACATGATGTGCTGCAGAGGATATTACTCAGGAATAATCAGCTGTGTTATAGCTTGGCTAAATTAATAAGATGATAATGATGAAATTGATGCTTTTGAGCTACGCTTGGTAAATGGTTTTTGCATAAACAAACTGATAAATTTGAGAAGCAATTACTTGCTTGTCAAAGATAAAAACACAACAGGGCCCATTTATAGTTAGGTCCTATTTATTTTTTAAAGATTGTACCAGATTTTATGTTTAATACGCTGCAATTAAAAAATAATACTTAAATGAAGAATAATAAAAAACTAACTTTCCTCTTTTGGGTCTGAAGATGCGCAGCGTTGCTTGGTTAGACATCAAGTAAACTTTTTCAAGGCTTTCACTACATCTAGAAAGAATGTAATTGTTTTTATGAAAGATGCTACCTGGAGCTGCAAAACATGAGCTGCAGCAGTGCTTTCTGTAGCAGCGTTTGCCCTAGCATCAAGNTAGTCCCTCCCCAGCCTTCCTGTAGGTCCCCTTCAGATACTGGAAGGCTACTCTAAGGTCTCTTGGAAGCCTTCTCTTCTCCAGGCTGCAGAGTCCCAACTCTCTCAGCCTGTCCTCATAGGAGAGCTGCAGCCCTCTGATCATCCTCATGGCCCTCTTCTGGACCTGCTCCAACAGTTCCATGTCCTTCCTGTTATCGCTTGACTTGTCTTCTGACAAACATGAGGGCTCATATACACCCAGAGCAGCTTCTTTATGTTTTTTTAGGTTGGAAAAAACAACCAACCAACCAAGTGCTGTGTGTCCCTTCAGATGGCCCTGCTGGAGAGAACCTCACCTTCTAACACTATCTGTGTTCTCAGAGTGACAGCAACTCCATGGCAACCGTGGTTGGAGGTTTTAATCTGAAAGTTCGACGGCACCTCGCAAACATGCATTTAGCTGTGTCATGTCCTCAGGAGGTAGGTGTCATCACATCTCTCCTTGGTGGGATCAACTCCTGTGTGCACTGATGGGACAATGATGCTTCTAACTATGTGTGCACTGGAGGAAGAGCTCAGGGCCTTGGTTAATTCCTCTTTCCCCTGGAAATCGCTGTGCCCCAAGGTCATTCATGTCTTCTACATATAAATATTGCGTGGATTCAAGGCCACAGGGAGAAAAACTGTGGTTTCCTGCTGCTTTCACTGGGAAGGCAAAGCTGTGGAGCTACCTCAAGTGAAGCTTGGCCAAGTGTCTTGCATTCCATTTTAGCATGTGTCTCTTTCCCTGCAGTTGCACCCACCCAGCACACAGGGAGGTTTGCAAGGGTGTGACTTCATGATAACCCAAATCCTCAACTATGGTGCAACTCAACCTGCTTGGCTGGGACAGGGACCTCCCTGCAGCATCCCTCCAGTAATGAATTTGACTTGGACATCAGTGTGAGCTGACATCCTCGCTGGTGAGCTCAGACATTTGAAGTGGGGAGGTGTTGAGCAGGGAAAGGCAAGGCCATTTCCAGGCTGTGAGGTGTTTGGGTCAGTGTGAGGCAAAGCTGCTGCCTTTCAACTGGATGCCATGGGATGTTATCTTGTCTTAAAAGCGGGTACTGGCAAAAGACTGGATGAGACCTTTCTGGGATGTGAAGTCTCTCTGTTCTTGAGAGTATTGCCAAGCTTCTTGTGCTGAGAAGGAAAAAGAAAAGGGGAAAAAGAGACAAGAAAAAGTCCCTTCACAATGACATTTCTGTGTGAGTATTCCTAGGAATTTCATGTAAAAAAAAATTTTTTTTTGTTTCATTTTTTGGGGTTTTTTTTGTTTTGTTTTGTTTAGGGTCAATTTTTTTTCAGAAAGTGTCATGTTCCAGTCAAATCTATACTTTTAAGTAATGGAAGATTGCTGTCTGTGAAATTTTTTTTCCCCTTTACAGCTTTACAATAATCTTAAGATATTGTTGTTCAGCAAAAGCAGAGACAGTGCTTTCCCAAAACATGGCTGAACAGTTTTTTTGCTATAAAGTCAGTGCTGAACTTTGATTTCAATCAAAGACTCTGCCCCAAGTTGATTTCATTCCGAATGGGGAGAACTGTGGATCTGCAGCTGCACAGGATACCTGGGCTTAGGGTGCTGGTCCTAAGCAAGCAGTGATGCGCCATGCCATGCTGCGTCATGATGTGCCATGCTGGCACAACCACTGTGTTTGGCCTCTGCCAACATGGCCAGTGCTCACTGAGGACTGGGATGGCTGAGCAGACTTCTTACCTGTGAGGGTGCTGGAACTGTGGAGCAGGCTGCCCAGAGATGTTTTGAGTTTCCTTCTCTGGAGACTTTCTAGACCTGTCTGATTGTGTTCCTGTGTGACCTGCCCTAGGTGATCCTGCTTTGGCAAGAGGATTGGACTTGACCTCTGAAAGTCCCTTCCAACTCTTACTATTCAGTCATTCGGTGATTCTTGTGTGCTTTTCACCAGGCTGCAAGAAGCAACCAACCCTTCAGCATGGTTTGTTGCAACTCTGAATTCTGCCTTGAGACCCAGTGCACCGTGGTGCTTTAAAGTGTTCATTATTAATTAGGTCACAACATAAAGAAACCCTATGGATCCCTTCATGACACTAAATGAGCCAATCCCGAAGGAAACCACTGCAATAAATTCCAAAGGAATAAATAATGACTGGTCAATTAGCATAAAGTGCCAGTCACAGCTCTGCACTGCCTGCCTGGCACTTCATCCAAACCCACCCAGCCAACCGCCAACCCACACATGGGGGTCCCTGGACATGGGCTGGCATGCGGATGGCAAGGTCTCTCCCACCACAGGGGGCTTCTGAGGGGGGATCAGGGTGCTTCTGTGACTCCTGCCAGCACTTGTGGTGGCATCAGCCCCCAGGTCGCCCAGCCGGCCTTCTCAGTGGGAGCGTGCGGGAAGAGATTTTCACACCTCTTGCTCTAATACATAATCAGAGCTTTTGTTCCATGGCTTGCACAAGCAAATTAATTAGAAATTGATCTGAGCAGAAGTTGGGTGCAGCATGCATTCAAGGCAGAGGCCCTGCATGGATTTGCTCCCTTCGTCATGGAACAATTATCTGCCCATTTAGGAACTGTAAAATCTGTTTTGATTTTAATAGGTGCTCCTCACCACAAAAAAAATACCAGACTGCTTCTGAATGTAGTGTGCTTAAAAGCCTCTGAAAAAAAAGCATCATTTGTACCCTGCTCCTCCTACCCCGAGCATTGCCCTGGGTGGGACAGGCAGCAGTGCCGACCTGCCTCATCAGCTGGACAGACAGGCACAGCACTGGCAGCAATGGCACAGCCATCAAGATGAATGGAGGGTCAAGATGTCAGGAAAATGGGACGGGATGAGGCTAGAGGGAAGGGTGTGCAGGGGAGGATAGCAGTGATGGTGGCTGCCTGGGAAAGAAAGGTCTTTCCCCCAGCCGTGCAGCTGGTGCTGGGCTGAAGCAGCACGGTGAACACCATGGTGGTGACTCTGGGGACACCAGCCCCAGGCAGAGCCACTCCTCAACTGGCCTCAACGGGCACCCTGGAAATAGGAAGGACTGGTAGCGAGGATGGCATCGGGACCTGTTTTGTCGGTGTCCCCTTCCCTCCCAGCAGCCGAGCAGACAGGCATGTCAGGTGCCTGCTCCCCTCTTATGTCTGCTATTGAAAAACCCAGCCAGAGGATGTCATTAGAAGCAGCCACACCATCTGCCTCCTCCTCCCCTCCCCTTTAAACAAGGAAACACCTTGTCAAACACATCCCACTAAATATACCCAGCACCCTCCCGCGTGCTGCGCGGGATCGTGCACCATCTGGACCCTGGCGCTGCAGCACGGTGGCGACGGCCAGGCTTGGACCTGCCGTGGCCACCAGTGGGTCTGCACCTCCTCCTTGTTCCTCTCTAGCAGTGGCAGGTCAGCAAAAGCAATGAGTTCACAGAGGGTGTGTGTGTCTTAAAAAAACAACCCAGCAACTCCACTGCATGTTGTTAAACCTAGGAAATTAACCAAGGAGGACCTTAAACACAGACATTTATTAACATGTAAATGAACTGAGTCAGCAATTAGTCAACAGTCAGCATAAATGAATCGAATGTAATTAAGTCACCATTTAATTATTCCCATTTCATTTAAGGTAAATATTTACTACAGCCGTGGGTTTCCCGTGGTCTTCTGCACACACACACACACACCAAAAAAAAAAAAAGTGTGCTGGGCTGAAGTTTCTCAAGAACTTTAGAAGGGCGAATTGCCTCTTCCTGCCCTCACAGTGCCAGTCCCTGATGCTGTGGGTGAGCGTGGCTGAGGAGCATCACTTGTTTCTCCTGTGCTGGGGATGGGGTCTGGCAGGACCTCCAGGCCCTGAGCCACGCACGGTGGTCTGGGGGCTCAGCTACCTCCCACCTGTGTGGCTTGCAGAGCGTGGCAGTGTCCTGGGCACACATAACACAGACACACAGAGCTGCTCGCACAGGCCCCGGCTCATCGGCCGTGCGATTAGGCTTTGTTCTCGGCGATTACTGTGCAGACAACACACTCACCCGGCTGTGCCGAGACACTGCGCACCAGCCGGAGTGGGGACTGAAAGGGTGCTGAGAAGAGCCTCAGGAGATGGAAGAACAATATTTTAAATTATCTTGAATATAAAAAAAAACAAACAAACAAAACAAAAACAAAGCCGATCAACCAGGGGGAAAAAAAAAAAAAAAAAAAAAAAAGCAAGTAAGGATTTAGCAGCCTTGCAGCCAAAAACCTCAAACCCAGTTATTCCTTTTAAATAAAAATAAAGCAAACAAAACAAAACCAAACAAACAAACCCACAAAAAAACAGAAAAAGAGTAACAGTAACTATTAGAAATCCCACCTGGTGCTTTCTCTGTGTTAATGATGCTTCTTAAATTGCGTGTGGGTAAATGGTAATTTTGTCTCACACCATTAAAAACTAATGGAACCCTTGATGATAAGAAATGCCATAGCTAGCTTGTTGGAAAACGTTTAATTAATAAAGTAATAAAATTATTGTAAACTGGTGCAGTTTCACAGAAGATTCAATGGGATATAAAACAGATAAAAACATACTTGAGAGTTGGTACCAGAAATGAACGCTCCTCTATAAAAAGCAGCACTGTGAAGTTAGGCTGGTCTGGGTGGTACTGAGTCAGGGCAAACCGTGGTGGTGGTAAAGGGTATTGAGATGACCCCTTCATGGGAAGTGCTGGGAACACCTCAGGAGTGCAGGCAGGCAAACAGAAACTTTCTCCTGCATGCTGTGGGGCCAAAGGTGGCTTCTGCCGGAGCTGCAGCCCTGTGAGTCCATGGAAATATTTTGGTGTGTCGTTGCCATCACTGGTCCATCCCAGAACCAGCAAGACAGTCCCCAGTACCTTGAGCGGGTTTGAGGTGAGGCACCATCCAGCCCTTCTGTCGCAGCCACTCTGCTGTGCAATTCCCTGTGAAGCAAAGTGGAGAGGAGGGCTCGAACCCTCCACCCCCAACCCTGCGGTCAGGGGCTGAGCCCGGTGCTGGTGCAGGTGGCCAGCTGGTGGCACGGGCAGTTTGGTGCATGTGCAGGACATCCGGGCTGAAAAGAGGGCCGGGTGTGGGGAAAAACACACACCAACAGTGAAGGTTGGGTGCTGCTCCTCATCCTGATGCTGCCCCCAGCTGTGCTCCATTGCAGGCCTTGGGGATGAATCTCCTGTAACTGGGAGACTGTAGAGAGGCTTCCCACATTGCACGAATGTATGTGGAGACAAGGCCTACAAGGCTCTGTTACTTGCACATCTTAACTAACTGCGGGTGTTTGCATTCAGGACATGGTCATTTGCCAGGTGCCCCAGTTTTCATTTAGTCCTATGACTCGATCTGCCCATCTCATTGACAAGCATTCTCATTGACAAGCATTGTCAGTGACAAGCATTGTCAACTCTTGATGTGGAAGCACTCTGTCCAGGGTGGAGGGAGGCTGGAAGAAGCAGTAGCTGGGGGAAAGGCACCTACAGGTACCTCCTACCTCCTAGATTTCAGGATGTCACAAGAGCTAGTCGCAGCCCGCTGGCACTTGGCAGCCCTGTGCAGAGCTGACATTGCCTGAGCAGTGATGACAAATTATGCCAGCATTCTGCAGTGTGCTAAGGACAGACCTGGAAGGGTTTGGGACCCACCTTGACCAGTGTTGGTCCGAACCTCCAAAGAGATGTGTCTATGAGGAGCTGGAGGTACTTCTATAGAAGGCTGGCATGCCTGCCTTCCTCTCATGTCAAAACAGTGGATGTTTGTCCTGGGGAATGAAGGATGCTTCACTGTGCTTCTAGCCTGGATAGTGTAATCAGGGCTTTGTACAAACCCCACCAGAGCCACGGCCTCTGTCTTTCCTGTAACTGGAAGAAATGACATTGCAGTAGACACTGCTCACATCATGGAGTTAATGCTCATGACGGCTTGATTGTCATGAAGGAACAGTCAGACTTTAGTCACAATCCTTAGTTAGCAGCCATCTTGCATGGGCTCCACTTTTAGGATAAACTGAGGCCTTTGAGGCTTTTTAAAAACACATCAGTATGATTTATACTGCCAACAGTAACAGTCATCCAGCTCCTCTCCATACAAAGAGGTTTCTCACTCCTTTGGCCTGAGTGCATAGGCATTTGGGACAGGTAACACCCCATCCAAAACACATGAGAATAATACTGTGATTTCCTGTTGGAAGAAGATTTATTGCTGAGGTAGCCTCAAAAATGTGGGCACAGGGGAAAGGCTGCCTGCCACACACCTAGGCAGTGTGGAAATATTCATGGGGCTCCATAACTCAGCCCCACTGGCAAAACCAGGGAGGATTTTCTCTCTTTTTTTCTTTTTTTTTTTTTTTCCTCTTTAGTGTGTAAGAAATGAAAACATGAGCAGGAGTTCAGAAGAAAATGGGGATGGACAAGGTTGAGGTTTTTGTTCCCTCTGGTTGGTTTCAATACATTCAGAGTTTTCCCAGCTGATGTTTTGCAGAGCCAGCAGCTGATTCAGCTCCCTAAGCTCTGGGAGGGAAGGCAGGGCTGGAAGTCACCCCTGTGCTCACCGACAGAGCCAGACCCAGCCTCCTGCTGTCGAAAGATACAGTTGATCCCAGGGCTGAACCACTGCAGAGGCAGCTCAGGGACAGAGATTTACACTTCTCTTTTTCCCTTGTGCCACAATATGATGACAAAATCATAACAAGTTAGTGGTTGCTTGAAACTCTTTTTTTAGCAGGTGTGTTCTTACAGTATCACAATTAACAATCCCTTTGCCTCAAACACTTTAAGGGTCCTACAATAACTAGGAGCTTGCTACCCCTTCCCTGGGCATGAAGCTTCCTCATGTGGGGCCCAGGACATTACCCTCAGGAAGGGAGGGCAGAAGAAGCAGGGCAGAGGTGGAAATAGTTAGGTTTCTAGTAGAAATTACAGCACAAATGACTGAAAATTCTGTAATAACTTTAACTTCCAGGCACAGTACCACCAGCAGCATGAGGGGTGATGCTGTATTGAATCTGCACAGGATGGAGTCAGTTCAGCCAGACTCCTTCTTGCAGAGATATAGATGAAGTAAGTTCAGTGAGGGAGTCAGTCAGGGGAAAAATCACAGAATCACAGAAACATTCTGGAAAAGCCCCTCAGGATCACCAAGTCCAACCAATATCCCTACTCTACAAGGTGCACCCAAAACCATATCCCCAAACGGCACATCCAAATGACTTTTAAATGTACCCAGGGTTGGTGACTCAACCACCTTCCCGGGCAGCCCATTCCAATGCCTGACCACACTTTACATGAAAAAAATTTTTTCCTAATGTCCAGTTGAATCTTGACCATTCCCTCTTGTTCTATCACTGTTTACCTGTGAGAAGAGACCAGCACCAACCTCTTCACAGCATCCTTTCAGGTAGCTATAGACAGCAATGAGGTTTCCTCTCAGCCTCCTCTTTCACACTAACCAGCACCAGCTCCTTAAGTTGCTCCTCATAAGATTTACTCTCCAAA
Source organism: Semnornis frantzii (assembly GCA_013399775.1). Classification (NCBI taxonomy): domain Eukaryota; kingdom Metazoa; phylum Chordata; class Aves; order Piciformes; family Ramphastidae; genus Semnornis; species Semnornis frantzii. The sequence continues at coordinate 426 of VWYK01127864.1, read as the reverse complement.
ATACTTTGGATCACAGAAGGATCAAGGTTGGAAAAAAACTCTCAGATCATCAAGTCCAATCTTTTACTAAACACCTCCAGGACCATGTCCTGAATGAGCTTGCCAGGGAGAAGGGTGATTAAAAACTGGCTGTTAATAAAGTATGTGGGTAATAGGGATGTCTGGCTCAGGTAAAATCAGAGGGCTTTTGCTCCACGCCATGTTCCTGTCTGTCAAAACTACTTTGGGTTGTTTTTTTTTTGTTTTATAAATGACATGCTTTCTTTAGGCAGATGGGAGCAAGACTTGAAGAATTAATTTTTTTTTTTTTTTCCCCAGACAAATTGACTGCCTGTAAATACATGTATGTAGGTAGCTGTCAAGTGGCTGAGTGTCAGCATCACACTGGCTGAGCTGGCACCACTCCATGCCTTGCCTACCCACTAC
>VWYK01127863.1:3098-17203 GCA_013399775.1 Semnornis frantzii | reverse complement strand
AACAGTTCCATGTCCTTCATGTCATGACAGAGTGGTGAGATGCTCAAGTCTCATTGTCTTGTCTATGATAACACTGAATGAATGCTGGCTTAGATAATCTACAATAAAAAGCAACCTACCTCCTTAAGCTGAGTTATCATCCCAAGCACAATGACTTCTCTCACTTTAGCTGTATTGCCCAAGAGAGTTTCTATTGTTTTCAGCTGGAGACAAAAAAATCAAGTAAGAATTAAATCAAACTCTCAATTTATCTTCTTTTTAAAGCAGTGAGACAAAGCCCCATGAACAGATGTTTTTACACAAGCACACAAACGAGCTATGAGAGAATTCAGTAGAAAAATTAAGGACACATTCTGAATGTCTTCAGGGAAGAGTTTCCAGTAATGGCTGTTAAAAAGAATACTAAAGAACCTCTTAGCAAGTTGTTTATTGTCATTATTTTGCTTATAACTGGATGAAAACTGGAAAAGAACAAGTGGCACTTTCTGCTCTGGTCTGCACACATACAGTGACACCAATCACTTTTATCAAGGATTCTTAGGTGGATGGCAGAGAACACTCCAGAGCAGTACAGAGTGACAGCTCAGAGAGTGTTGTCTGTGGTTTTGGGATAGGCTTGGCTTGGCCTGTCAAGCTGCAGTGAAGAGAGAAATTCCTTCTACAGCAGCAGCATGAACAATGCACAAGCCACTGCTGACACAGAGGACACAAAGCAGCCAAGGGAGAAAGATGCTTATGAAGTACAAAGGTGATAACAAACTGGGAGGAGCAGCTGTTAACTCATCAGGCTGTGCTGCCATCCACTGAGACCTGGACAGGCTGCACAGCTGGACAGAGGGGAACCTCATAAAGTTCAACAAGGGCAAGTGCAGAGTCCTGCACCTGGTGAGGAATAACTCTCTGCACCAATACAGGTGAGGGATTGACTTGATGGAAAACAGCTGCATGGGGAGCGCTAGTGAGCAAAAAGTTCACCAGGAGCATGCTCATGGCTAAGACAGCCAAGGGTCTCCTGGGGTATGTTAAGGAGACTGTGGCCAGCAGAACAAGGAAGGTTTGCTTTCTCCTCTACTTTGCCCTAGTGAGGTCATACCTGCAGTACTGTATCCAGTTCTGGGCTACCCAGTTCAAGAGAGACAGGGAACTGTTGGCTACAAAGATGCTAAGGGACCTGAAGCATCTCTGTGAGGAGGAAGGGCTGAGATACCTGGGGCTGTTTAGCCTGGAGAAGGGCAGCCTGAGAGGTGATCTGCTCAGTGCTTAGCAAGAGATAAAGGGTGAGGGGCAAAAAGATGGAGATGTCTTGTTGGTGGTGCCCAGTGACAGGACAAGGGCTGAAGGGTTTAAAACCAAAAGTGAGAATCAGACTAGAGAGAAGGAAGACATCTTTTACACTGAGGCTGGTAAGACCCTGGCCCAGGTTATCCAGAAAGGTGGGAGATGCCTCACCCCTGGAACCATTCCAGGTCAGGTTGTTTGTGGCTCTGAGCAACCCGCTTTAGTTGCAGAGGTCCCTGATAACTGCAAGGGGGTTGGATTAGATGACCCTGAAAAGTCCTTTTCCAATCCAAACCATTCCACAAGTCTATAATTCTGTGAATCTGAAAAAGCTGAGATGAGAGCAGCACAGACTGAAATTACAAAATTATTGTAAATGTAATGCTTAGGAAAAAAGGAAGCACAGAAAACATCTCCAAGCAGAGGGAAGCAAAGTGTAATAAACTGAACAGTTAATGCCCTTCCATCTCAGGAAGCCACATTTGTCTCATGGTGATCTGAGCCAAACAGCTGCATTTTCAACACACAGGCTAAAAATAATAAAAAAGAACTCATTTCATCAATTACTCACATTGGATGTAAAATTCAGAGGTGACTGGAGAACTAACACTGCACTGAAGTGTAATACAAGCACAGTTCTCTTTGAGAGAAAAAAATACAGCTTTTTTTTTTTACCTGGAATTTGCTCTTACTGTCATCAGGATGAGCAACAATTGGTGATGGAGTAAACAACTCATGTCTGTGAGTTCTCTGCAGAAACCAAAATGGAAGCAATTCAGTTTAAAAAGAAATGAGCAGCACCAAAAAGCCACTTAATTACAACCACCCTACAAAAGACTTTCTTAAAAGTTCTCTTACTCTCTTTCATCCAGCAGCATCTAATTCCTGGAGCATAATCAGTTCTTTTGACAAGAATTTGCTTTTAAGAAACAGATGATCAATATACTGGACAATAAGACTAAATAACATCAAAGCATCTCTAATGCTTCCAAAAGAAGTTACTTCTGACTGTCTGGAAGGAAGAGGTGAGAGAGAAAGGGAAATTAAATTGCATTAGATGTTAACTATAAGGAGAAGAGCAGGTTTCTCTTAGTGACAGGGCTTGTTATACATCAGCACTTTGGGTTCTCAAGTAACAGGAGCAAATTACACAAAGAGAGAAACTACAGAGAGCAAGAAGAAAATGCACTGTAGAAATTTTCACTCCTTTCACTGTTTTTCTTGAGGTCTGAAAGCCTCCTCTTGGGAGAAATCCATCACTGCCAGCCCAGGGAACACAAACAGTAATTCCTATTAGCTGTCCTCACTCTGTAGGGACTCAAAGCTTCACTCTAGAGGTCTTAAAGGACTACAGGCAACAACCAAACATGAAACTTCTACAACAGTGTCTATCAGCAATCATCAGGCAAAGATGGGCAACACCACAACATAGACCAGGAAAAGGTAGCTTCAGAAGATAGACCTCATGGACACCTCCAGCTGCTCTGCACAGAAATCAACCATTCTCATAGGATCACAGAATGGTTTGGATTGAAAGGGACCTTAAAGATTACCCAGTTCCACCATCCCTACAGTAAGCAGAGACATCTTCACTGACACCAGGTTGCTCAAGACCCTCAAACCTAACCTTGAACACTTCCGGGGATGGGGCATCCACAACCTCTCTGGGCAGTGCCTCACCACCCTCACCATGAAGAATTTCTTCTTTTCTCTAATCTCAATCCACCCTCCTTCAGTTTGATATCATTATCTCTTATCATATTACCACACCCCCTGATAAAGTCCCTCCCTAGCTATCCTGCAGACCCTCTCTAAGTACTGGAAGTCTGCTATAAAGTCTCTTCAGAGCCTTTTCTTCTCCAGTCTGAAGTTTCATATGTGTGTGTGCGCCAATTCCATCAGGTTTCACTAATCCTTATCACTGCTTCTATGATCTAAAGTTTCTTCAGTTAATTGGTCTTATAGAGCAGAAGTTCACAAATTGTAGCACACATTCACCTAGTGGCAGCAAATTCCCTTGTAAACAGAAAGTTGTTGCTGCTCCAGGGTATCTTATCCTGTGGCTACAACTATCATAAGGTCCAAAGGACCTCCAAGGCAGCACAGATGAAAAAGTTGTGCTCACTGTGGGTTGAGCAGAACTAAGAAAGAACAAGGTTGTGACCCTGTTCTGTTGGACAAGCAGACAACAAGTGCTAAAGGACTGACTCAGATTCTGGAGGGACTGGAGCATCTCTGTGAGGAGGAAAGGCTGAGATACCTGGGGCTGTTTAGCCTGGAGAAGAGCAGACACAGAGGGAATCTTTTCAATGCTCAGCAAGAGCTAAAGGGTGGGGGCAAGAGGATGAAGATATCTTGTCGGTGGTGCCCACTGACAGGACAAGGGGTAAGAGGCACAAACTGGAACTGAGGAGGTTCCATCTGAAGATGAAGAGAAACTTAATTAGTGTGAGGTTGCCACAGCCCTGGAGCAGGCTGCCCAGAGAGGTTGTGGAGTTCACTTTTCTGGAGAGATTCCAAAGCCACCTGGACATTGTGATCCTGGGCAAGCTCCTGTGGGTGACTCTGCTTTAGCAATGAGGTTGGACTGGATGATCTCCAGAGGTCCCTTCCAACACCTACCAATCTGTGATTCTCTGACTCTTTCTGGCTGTATGCCACAGCCTGGTTCAGAGCCACCTCCTACAGCAGCTGTGTGTTTCCACAGCTACTGTCTCAGTGGTGCTGAGTAAGTCACGTTGGGAAATCCTGTTCTGAAGCTGCTCATAGCACAAAACAAGATGTAGATGCTACTAAGATGTGACAAGGGGTGGCTGGCTGTCACTGGGAATTTTGAAAACTGGAAAACAAATACATGAACTAAACCAGAAATGAACTTCCATGCTTTAAAGGGAGCCTGGAAAAAGAGCTTCTCAGTGCTTTGAGTCTACATTAACTCAACAATGATAATCAAATGTAGCTGACAGCCAGACAACAGGAGGAAAAAGAGCAAGAAACAGGTAAAAATACATAATCCCCTCTTGGGACACGATGCTGCAATGCAGAAATACATGAATCCATCATGCTGCATGGTGACAGATGAGAAGACTGATAAACCTTAGCACAGATCCTGTCCTTATTCAGATTTTATTTAAACTGTAGCTCACAAAAGCATCTCAAGACATCATAAAAATCCATCCTTTTGTTTATGCATTTTGTTAAGCAAAGCAGAACCCTTCCTGACCTGTTGTAAGATGGAGTAGCGCTCACGAAACAGCTCTGCTTTATCTCTGGCAGTTCCAAATAAACTTGGTAGAGGCAAACTGGTCATTGAGAGGCTGCAAGAAGTTTAACACAAGATTTTACAAGGTACATTCCCCACTGAAAAAAAAAAAAATACTTCTTGATCTAGAAGTTGTAGAAGGCTGCAAAAGCTGTAACACTACTGTGTAATTTATTTACTCAGCAATGAAGATTTCTGCAGGGGATGCTCAGTTTCTGCATTTTGAAGGCTACAGCCATCTAATTTCCCTCTAACTCACAGTCCTCAAGATTTATCTTCCCACCTGAATAGGACTCTGCAGGAAGCAGGTTTCTAAAAACCAGTTATGACTTTTGAATGGCCATGAACAAGAGTATTTGCTTTCTCTTTGTTAGCAGATTGTCTTCATGGGTTTCTCAGCTTCTGATGGCCTGGAAAGCTACAAGGTGGCACTAGAACAGAATTCCTACTGCGAACTCACAGATTGCTTTTGCTGGACTGACAGGATCATAGAACAGGTTTGGGTTGGAAGAGACCTTTCAAGGTCATCTAGTACAAACCCCACTGCAGTTAGCAGGGATGTCTGCAACTAGAGCATATTGCTCACAGCCCCAGACAGCCTCACCTAGAATGGTCCCAGGCATGGGGCATCTACCACCTCTCAGGGCAATCTGGGGCAAAGCCTCACCAATCTCAGTGCAAACAATTTCTTCCTTCTCTCTAGTATGAATCTCCCCTCTGAGTTTAAAGCCATCACCCCTTATCCCTCCACTACACTGCCTGATAAGAGTCCCTCATCTTCCTTAGAGGGCCCCTTTAAGTACTGAAAGGCCACCAGAAGGTCATCCCAGAGCCTTCTCTTCTCCAGGCTGAACAACCCCAACTCTCTCAGCCTGGCCTCTTGGCTAGGAAAATATTTACAACCAATTCCTCCAATTCTTTGTTCCTTTCTCCNCATCACCCCTTATCCCTCCATTACACTGCCTGATAAGAGTCCCTCATCTTCCTTAGAGGGCCCCTTTAAGTACTGAAAGGCCACCAGAAGGTCATCCCAGAGCCTTCTCTTCTCCAGGCTGAACAACCCCAACTCTCTCAGCCTGGCCTCTTGGCTAGGAAAATATTTACAACCAATTCCTCCAATTCTTTGTTCCTTTCTCCAACCTCCAGAATCAAACAGTTGTTCCTAATTTTCCTTTTATAGCTTTTGTATCTCTCCTTAGAGATCCCCCAGGGCTTCAGAGAATTGCAAGCTGCAGTCTAAAAAAAATCAACACATGCAACAGACAGACTACATTGATCTAAAAAAATTTAAACAGACAAATGTGAAAAAATGGACCTCAAAGCTACATTTAATGACAGAATGTCCTCAGACTTACACTCTCTTATATTCATTAGATGGCATAAACATGGGTGGACATTTTACTATCTGATAAATATTGGAGTTTCAGAGTTGTAACATCACAGGCAGCAGAGAAGACATGGCCACAGGGGATAAAAGTCTCCAATTCAGTTTCATCCAACAGGGCTAGGAGAATCCCAATGGCACATTTATTTATGAGCCAGCATTTATCACAGAGTCTGAGTAGCTCCTTAGAGACTAAGAAATAAAATTGTCTCACTTTATCACTCAGGCTTGAGATGAGACAAGAGGAAAAGATTAGGAAACAGACTTTTAACCCTTAAGAAACAGAGGATTTGTTTTTTCTTAAAGTAAGAAGTGGTTGAAACTTAAAATAGATCAGACTTACGGCAGGAACTTCTTCCTCTCTGAGTTGTAAATAAAACGTGGGATATCAAAGGCTCCGATAATGTTGAAAACATTTTCTCTGAAATAAAAACACATTTACAGCACCAGCTGAAGTGGACGGAACAGTAACAAAACATGCTGAATACATTTATACTTGTTTTCTTCACCATCACTTGCATTAACATCATCACTCACCCCACCTCTTCTCATTCACAAGAGGAAACTTTTCAGAAGTTCATTTAGAAATGAGGGAGGGGAACATCTGCTTCCCTAACCTGCCTCTGCTGTCTTTTTTGACCTCAGAACACCTTTGCAAGGGTTAATGTCATAAACAACAGCCATGCACTAATCTTCAGACTACCAAAGTGATACATCCCATTCTCTTTACTGGTTCAGCTTGCTCAATAGAATCATAGAATGGTAAGGTTGGAAGGGACCTCAAAGATCATTTAGGGGCTCCTCCGATGCCTCTCATTTCCCTCTCACTCTAAGTGGATCAAATTCATCAGAGTAGATAAAATTCTCCCATGAACCTTCACTATGGCTTAGAATCACCAAATAGTTTTGGTTAGAAGAGACCTCTAAGATTGTGCTCAATCATTAACTCAACACTAAACCCTGTCACTCGGCACCACATCTCTGCAGCTTGTAAACACCTCCAGAGATGGGGATTCCCCAGGAGCCTGTTTCAGTGCTTGAGAACCTTTTCAGTGAAGAAGCTTCTTCTAATATCCAGCCTTCCTTGATGCAACTATTCCCTTTCATCCTATCACTTGTCACTTGGGAGAAAAGACCAATCCCTATCTGGCTCCAACTTCCTTTCAGGGAGCTGTATAGAGCCAGAAGATCTCCCCTCAGCCTACTCTTCCCCAAGCTCAATAACCCAGTTTCCTCAGCTGCTCTTCACAAAACCTGTTATCTGGACCCTTCAACAGCTTTGTTGCCCTCCTCCAGACCTGCTCCAGCACCTCAATGTTCTTCTCAGAGTGAGGCTCCCAAAAATGAATCCAGTATTTGAGATGTGGTCTCACCGGTGTGAAGTCCAGGGGGACAATCACTTCTCTGGTCCTATTAGTCACTCTACTTTTGATCCAGGCCAGGATGCCATTGACCATCTTAGTCACCTGGGCACACACTGGCTCATCTTCAGCCAGCTGCCAACCAACACCCCTAGGTGTTGTCTTTGTCTTTGAGACAGTTTCCAGACACTCCACACCACGTCTTGACCGTTTGTGGGGTTGTTCCAACCCCTGTGCAGTTGTGTCACACCTGGCCTTGTTGAATCTGTTACTGTGCTCACAAGCACAGGATAACCATCAGACACTGATGTCTTAGGCTTTAGAGTGCACTTCCTATAAAGTTTTGCCTTCAAGCTTTCTACAACATAACTGAACAAGCTGGCTCTGCGATCTGCAGTGCTTTTTCCTTCAGGAACCTGCACCCAGATTTCTCTGCACTTCTGGAGCCAAAAAAAAACCCTCATGAAATATAGAAAGCAACACCAAGAAAAGTCACGCTCAAACCATCTGCATCACAAAGCTTCCAGCCACAAGGAGAAAAGCATAAACCACATTTCCTTTGTGTTGAGAAGCTGTGGGATCACAATATCCAACTGTCATGCCAAGCAAACTATTTATTTTCATGCTTTGCATTACGATGTCAAAACACAACATAAACACTGAAGGAAACATTCATCATTGCCACAGAGTTCTCAGAAACTCAAGTAATTGGTCTCTGCTTTGTTAGCAGAGAGGGGAAATCATTCATGGTTTTCAGCAAGCAGACCTGATATCCAAAAATTAAAAAAAAAAGGCAGAAACAAACATAGTGGAGGAAAAGAAATATGTGGTGAAAGGCGCAAAAATAACCTCAGATAATTTTGGTCTAGAGAAAAGGAAATAAAGACATGAACAGAGGGAGGAAGTTCTCCCTGCACTGTGACTTTAGGTTTGTTTTACTGTTTGATATTCAACCTCTACCATGGAGAGCCAAAGCATTTTAATTTCAGAATCACAGACTGGGTCAGGTTGAAAGGGACCTTAAAGATCATCTAGTTCCAACCCTCGTGCTATGGGCAGGGACATCTCCTTCTAGACCAGGTTACTCAGCATGGCTTGGCATCCAACCTGGCTTTGAACACTTCCAGGATTAGTATTCACAAATTCCCTGGGCAACCTGCTCCAGTGCCTCCACACCCTCATGGGGAAGAATTTCCTCCTAATGTCTAATCTGAATTGAGCTTCTTTCAGTTTGAAGCCATCACCCCATGTCCTGTCACTCCATGTCTTTTTACCAAGTGCCTCTCCAGCTCTCCTGCAGCCCCCTTCAAATACTGGAAGGCTGATCTAAAGTCCTCCTGGAGCCTTCTCTTCTCCAGGCTGAACAACCCCAACTCTTTCAGCCTGACCTCACAATAGAGGTGCTCCAGCCCTGTGATCATCTTCACAACCCACCTCTGAATCCACTCTTACAGTTCCAAGTCCTTTTTGTAATATCTGGCCCCAGCAGTGCAAATAGGGTCTCAGCAGAGTGGAGCAGAAGGGCAGAAAAACCTCCCTCCATCTCTTAATCACACTGCTGGGAATCATCTCAGCATACAGCTGATTTATGAGCTGAGCACACATTGCTGGCTCATGCTGAGCTTCTCAGCAACAAGCACCCCCCAAGTCCTTCTCCTCAACACTGCTCTCTATCCATGCTCTGCCCAGCTTGGATTTGTGCTGGAGATTGCCCCAGCCCAAGTGCAGGACTTTGCTGAACTTCATGAGGTTAGCACTGGCCCACCTCTCAAGGTCCCTCTGGATGGTATTGCTTCCCTCCAGCACACTGACCACACCATACAGCTTGGTGTTGCTGGCAAACTTGCTGAAAGTGCCTTCATCCCTATCCATGCTGCTAACAAAGACGTTACCCAGAGAGGAACACACCACTTGCCACTTAGACATCAAGCCATCAACCATGACTCTATGAATAATCATCAAGCCAATCTCAGCCTTCACATTCAGAATCACCTGGAGGCTTACCCATGAGTAACAACTACTCTATGAAGGAACATTACTAACCTTTAAAGAGCAGGAAGACAAAAGCACAAAGCAATTATGGCATGTGTAGCATTGCAGAAAACACCTGACATTTATTTCCCCAGAAGAAAGAAGGGTTTGAACTCCTCTGAACCTTAAAGAAAATAACATCACCGTACATAGTTTCATCTGATGCTTGGCTACATTCCTGGACGGCTGCTTCCACCATGGATTGTTCAATCATATTAGATGACACTGAAAAGAAAATTGCAAAGAATGAAAAATTCACTATTCTAACCAGAAGGACACATCTCAAGGCAAAAATAACCCCCACACATCCTGTGCCCACCATTAATTCACTAAAGATGGAGAATGAGACAATTCCAGTTTATGCAAATACACTGACAAATAAATTATAAATGTGTAAGACCTGAGCTTTCACATTCCAGAGGTTAATTTTGTTCCAGAACATTAACTCAGAGATTGCTGTCATAAAATCATAGAACTGCAGAGGTTGGAAGAGGCCACTGAGAGCATTAAGTCCAACTGCTCACCTGGAGCTCAAAATCTCACCACTACTGCTAAGCTACTACCACTAAACCATGTTCCTCAGCACCACAGCCACATGTCTTTTAAATGCCTCCAGGAATGATGCCTCCACCATTACCCTGGGCAGTCTGTTCCAATGCCTGAGCACTCTTTCTATAAAGAAATTTTTCTTCCTGTCCAACCTGAACCTCCCCTGGCACAACTTGAGGCCATTTCCTCTTGTCCCATCACTTGCTACATGTGAGAAGAGACTGACACCCACCTCCCTCTTTGAGGCAGAGGGCAAGGAGGTCTCCCCTTGGCATCCTCTTCTGAAGACTAAACAACCTCAGTTCCCTCAGACCTTCCTCGTAAGACTTGAGTTCAAGGTCCTTCACCAGCTTAGCTGCCCTTGTCTGCACACAATCCAATGTCCTTCTTGGAGTGAGGGGCCCAAAACCAAATCCAGTACTCAAGATGTGGCCTCACCAGTGCCCAGAGCACAGAATCATGGAATCATAGAATGGTAAGGTTGGAAGGAACCTCAAAGATCATCCAGTTCCAACCCCCTGCCACAGGCAGGGACACCTCCCACTAATACAGGTCACTCAAGGCCTCCTCCAACCTGGCCTTGAACACCTCCAGGGAGGGAGCATCCACGACCTCCCTGGGCAACCTGTGCCACTGTCTCACCAACATGGGGACAGTCATTTCCCTGGTTCTGGTGGCCACACTATTCCTAGTCCAGGCCAGAATGCTTTTGACCTTCTTGACCACCTGTGCACATTTTCCAGAATTTTTTCAGGATTGCACTTTTGGAACTGGTAATATATGGAGAGTGATGCATCCTCACACACCAAGCAGGCAGAATTTCTCCAATGCTACAGTGTCCCAACTGTTGCCAGTATCTTCTCTCAATGTTACTGTCATGAGATCAGGTTGGATTAACAGAACATCAGCATCTGCCTTGCTGCTTCAGAGAACACCCAGGTAATGGTTAAACTCTATCCACAGTTCTTTTAAGTTAATATACTGGAGCACTTGCATCTCCTGCTCCACTTGGATGTCAGATTAGTGATCTCTCAACAGAGATGCAACTGGTTCTTTCCTGAAGTCACAACTAGGCTCCTCAGACTATAGCTATCAACAACCCCAACTCTTTTCTGCACCCGAATAACAACTGAATTAATACCTCATTATTTCTTCAGTTTATTTTAATACTTAAAATGCAAGTTTCAGGTCCATACAAACTCAGCTAGGTGCTTTTCACAACTGGCATTGAAAAATTTCATTCCTCTTGCAAAAGTCAGAAGGTACCAGGCTGCCAAAATGAGCACAATTTAAATGGCAAAATTATACTGTTTTATGCTGACACCACAAACTCCAGCATTTAACAAAACAAAATGTCAACAAACATATTTATCTTGATCAACCCAGCAGACTAGAGTGACACCTTGCTGCATATGCCGCCAGTAGCTTTGTCTTTGCCTAAATAAAGTGCAAAATAAACCCAGCAAGCTTGAGAAAGTGGAATTGTTTACTCACAACGCTGTTTCTCAACGGCATCAATGACATTTTCGATTGCATTGTCAAGTTCTGCTTCACTGATGGACTGGAGAGCTTCAGTGAGATACTTCAGAGCATCCCTAATTCAAATGAAGAAAGTCAGCTCAAAAGAACAATTAATATTTAAGAGTTTATATAAACTGTGGCAATTTGGGTGGATGTGCACACAATCCCTAAGCATCTGTGATGAAAAAGAGTAGAAATAATTAGTACCACACTAGCTGAAGAAAAATAAATCATCATGATTGAAAGTACTGAGGATAAAAAGCAGGTGCAGAGAACATCATCTTCTTACAATCACACAATTAAGCCAACCAGAAATCCATTGAGCCATCCTGAGTATTTCTTGTGAGGAAGATTTCACTACTTCAATAGTTAATCTATTCCAAAGTTTAATTGTTCTTGCAGTCAAGATTTTATTTTAACCTTGTGCCCATTGCCTCTTACCCTGTAACTACATCCTTGAAAATAAAAGTACATTTGTGCTCTCTAAAACCCCTCTTTAGGAAGACTGGGATTATATCCTCTTGAATCTTCCCTTCTTAAGGCTCAATAAACCCAAATCCTTTGCATTTTTTCCCAAATCAAATTTTCCAAGCCTCTAATCATGGAATCGCAGAACAGTTTGGGTTGGAAGAGACCTTGAAAATTCATCTAGTCCACCTTCCCTGCAGTTCAGCAGGGACATGTGCAACTAGAGCATGTTGCTCAGAGGCCTGGCCAACTTGGCCTGGAATGGGTCCAGAGATGGAGCATCTACCATCTCTCTGGGAACCTGAGCCAGTGTCTTACCACTCTTGCCATAAACAAAAGCCTGTCCCCAGCTTTCTGATCAGCCTCTTTAAGCACAGAAAGGCCATCAGAAGGTCTCTCTCCATAGCCTTCTCTTCTCCAGGCCTAACCCCAACTCTCTCAAACTGTCCTCATGGCAGAGGTGTTCCAGACCTTGGATAATTTTTGTGGCCTACTTTGGACCCCCTCCAACAGGTTCGTGTTTTTCTTGTGCCAATGACCCCATAACTGGATCATTTTCATGGTCCTCCAGTAGATTGTATCCATTTTTAATGACACTCTTGAACAGGGGAGACTACAACTGGACAAGGAGGATTTCTGCTGCTGCAGTCTCTTCTTACTGCCTCTTGTCCATTCTTTGTGCACTGGCTCCTTCAGACCAATCCCCAGTAGGCACACTGAGCAAACACAGCCCCTGGTGCTTCCCTTACACACCACCAGCTCCAGCCCATGACCACCTTAACAGCAACACCCACTCCACTTTATCAGTGTCTCTGAGATTGGAATTATTTTCATTTTAAATAGCACAAGAATTTAAAGCCCATCTCTTCCCTCATTCTTACACTCCAGCCTCCCAGTAAAAAATAACAATTTTCTTACTAACGTCACCTGCTGGCCAATCAAGACTGACATTTTAGTTAGCAGCCTGACCTTCAAAACATCTCTGTTTATTTAACTGTGGGAGTCGAGAGCTCTGAACCTGGACTCCTCACTAATGAAATTGCCAAGACACTGTTCAAAATAATCACATCTCATCCATGCCAGAAACAAAATGGAACTAATATTAACACATGAACTTGAAAAATATGAGCAACGGGAGCCCCAGGCACTCTAATAAATCGTGACACCTTCCACTGCAAGCAAAAATCACTTTCCTTTGACCTTCCAATCTCTAATACACGTTATCATGTACCTTTGGAAACACTATTTCTGTCTCAACTGAGAGTTGTTGAATATAGAACTGGCAAGTGCAACTCAGAAAGAGATCCCAGAGTTGTCAGGGACAGAAGCAGACCAAAGAAAAATCCAACAAAACATTCAGCAACACCATGAGAGAGGGTATCAAGGGGAGTGGCAAAGTCAGCTTTTGATTCTACGTAAAGCCACGGCAGATACTGCAGAGGATCGGGTCACAGGATCACAGAGTGGTGAGCGTCGGAAGGGACCTCTGGAGATCATCCAGTCCAACTCCTCTGCTAAAGCAGAGTCACCCACAGCAGGCTGCCCAGGATCACAACGTCCAGGTAGCTTTGGAAGCTCTCCAGAGAAGGAAGCTCCGCAACCTCCCTGGGCAACCTGCTCCAGGGCTCTGCCACCCTCACACCCAAAGAAGCTTCTCCTCTCCAGACGGAACCTCCTGGGTTCCGGTTTGTGCCCACTATCCCTTGTTCAGTCACTGGGCACCACTGCCAAGAGTCTGGTCCCACCCTCTTGCCGCCACTCTTTAGCTCTTGCTGAGCATTGATCAGATCCCCTCTGCGTCTGTCCTTCTCCAGGCTCAGCAGTCTCTCAATCTTCCCTCCTCCCAGAGATGCTCCAGGCAGCAGCATCATAATTGAAGACGGACATAAAGGGCCCACAGCAGCAGGCGTGGGACGAAAGAACTCCAAAGGCCTCAGTGGAGGAGAAGGGAAACACCTCCCCACATCCCCGAGGAAGCGATGCGGGGGTGCGGACCAAATCCCTGGTGGTCCCTGACCAACTCCCATAACAAGGGATAAGCCCCAAAATCAGGAAGTGGCCCTGGGGGAGGCACGCAACCCCCCACTCCGCGGCAGGCGGAGCGGGTACCGGTGCGGGGCCCAGGCTGGGCCGCTCACCCCGGCAGATCCGCCGCCTCCCGCCCCTCTCCCGGCTCTACTCACGCCCGCAGCATAAGCCCGCGCAGGCGGAACGCGGAGCCCAGCCGGCGCCGCAGCCGCTCCGGCTCCAT
>VWYK01127860.1:0-13813 GCA_013399775.1 Semnornis frantzii | reverse complement strand
AAAAAAAACCCAACCTAAATATTCTGAACCGATTTGTCAAAAGACCTATTAGATAGTTGTAGCCAGGCCTGTGTACTGTAGCTTCTGCCTCGATCAAACTTTCTGCACTCCCCCTTCTTCTGCAGAAGAATAGAGGACATAAGTCAATTCTGTCTGCCATCTGTCGCCTCTCTCCCCGCTCCTCAAATTAAAGAGACAGTCCAAAATTTATGTAATGGGATACAATCGCAGGAAGCCCGCCTGGAAATTATTACATGTGTGGTGGNTGGAATCTGAGATTAGATCTGACATTTCTACATCCACCCCCTACAGAAGAGGGAACCCAGGGTCATGGGGTGTGTGGGCCTCAAAAGCTAGCTTTGTCTGGGAGTGGTTAATCTAATCATTGTTACATAGACATCTGTTATTTCTTCTGAAAAATTGATGCTTTGGTGACACAATGATCCATCTATTTAGTACAACAGCCTGAGTAATTAAATTAAAAAAGGAATATTTTTGCGGGAGCATGAATTCTAAAACTGCCATACCTCCTCGTACCAGCAAAAAAAAAAACAACCCCAAAACCCAACAACACAAAACCAGGCTGGGCAGAGGGAGAGGGGGAGAGGCAGAGGAGCGCTTTAAGCCCTGCATTGTTTTCTGCTGGATGGAGGAAAACATCTGTGAATTGTTTGAACTGAACCTTAGCAGGGACTGTCTGAATCTGTGTCATCTCTGTTTAATTTCAGGAAATGATGTCACAGCGCATTAAATAACAATGCTGTGTGATTTATTTTTACTTGCACATGCTGTCCTAAGCACTTGGGTTGCGTGGCAGTGTTTCCAATTAAGCACAAGCTTTTGGGTTTTAAAAAATACACTCGGCAGGGCTGTTTGAGTTTTCGGGCCCGAGTACGGGGAGGCTGGGCATTTTAGGGGGTCACCAAGGTTCAGGGCTGTCGGAGGGCTCCAGGCCCATTTGTCATGTGCTTATTTGTAGTTGGGACTGGATGTCAGCGCTCTTGTCACCCATGGCAACCTCCAGGACTGTGGGTTTGTTACAAAGCCTGGGGTGGNCAATTCTGTCTGCCATCTGTCGCCTCTCTCCCCGCTCCTCAAATTAAAGAGACAGTCCAAAATTTATGTAATGGGATACAATCGCAGGAAGCCCGCCTGGAAATTATTACATGTGTGGTGGACTTTTTTCTCTCTCTCTCTCTCTCTCTTTCTTTTTTTATCTTTTTTTTTTTTTTCATGTTGTGTTTCGAGGAGAGGGGGGAATCTTTACTGTACTTCTCTAGAGACCAAAATATGTTGTGTATTTGAGGTTCAAAAATAGCTGTCTAAGAAATACTGGGATTTGCGATGTCACTGAGTTGTTATCTAATAAGATTCCAAGTTATATATAGGGTGAAATTCACATGTTTTCCATACACATATCAAACAATCCCCAAATTGCCAATTCTGTGAAGGGATGAGCAGTTGAAGCATATCCTCTCCATCCCCTTTCCCTCTTAAAATCCCCGGCAGGCTGAAGGACCGCAGCAAAGTCCTTTCATGGTGCTACCAGGACAACGTAGGCCTTCAGCCTATGTAATGCTCCTTCTCCAGGTGTGCTGTAATGCTTTTCCACAATACCCTGCCTGAGGTTAGCTAGTTATTTATGCTTTAGCTTCACCTCTCTTCCCTTTTTCTTTTCACCACTCTGCCTGTTTTTGTCTCCTCCTCAATAGGCAACACAACGTGTCAGGACTGCAGAGAGTTGAATTTCATTCGTGTGGCATATGAGGTTTAAAAGTTGTTTGTATGTGCTGTTTGGGTATATGGTCTAGGGTGAACTTTGTAGAATAGAGTGGGACTTGGTGATCCTGAGGGTCTTTTCCAACTTGAATGTTTCTGTGATTCTGAGGTCAGCCACTACCAACCCATCAGATAATGTGGCTGGATGCTACATCCCAGTTTAGTATTTTGCCTACCATTTTCAAACAGGGAGTTACTGAGAACACAGAGTATAACAAAAAACACGTGTGTGATTTTAATTGAGGCTTGATTAAAAACCTTCAACTGAACAAGCTGAATGTGGCCCAGCAAAAACTAGGATCAGGCACCAACGTTTTCTGGTGGTTATTGTCAGATTACAAAGCCTTGCAGAGCCAGCGCGGGAATCAAGTGAAAAGAATGAATATCAAAGTGTGAGTAATGAACTCCTTGAAGTAGTTGAAAGAGGCAGGTAGTAGTGAGAATGATTAATTTATAAAGAGTTGTGGCTTCAAGGTGTTCAAAGTGAGGCTCGACAGGGCTCTGGGGAACTTGGTCTAGTTGAGGATGCCTCTGCTTACTGCAGAGAGGGTTGGACTAGATGACCTCTGGAGATCTTTTCCAACCCAGACCATTCTATGATTCTAGAAGGTATAAGGCGTTTTAACCAAACTATATGCAGATATAAATAGTATTTAAACACTCCAAGATCATTGCACCAGTAAAGGCTGTGCACTGGTAAAGGTTGTGAACTAGTAAGGGTTGTGCACTAGCAAAGGTTGTACACCGTGGCCTCTTGATAACCAAGATCAGAATCAATCAGAGGTGATGACTCCTCTGAGCAGCTTCAAGTTCCACTACCTAAAGCAGTTTTCATGAGAAAATTCATATTTCCACCCTTTGCCTATAGTGTGTGCAGATGAGGATCTGTGTATATCAAATATGTTTTTAGGGAAGAAAAGCGATTGCTGTTGTTTGTGCAAAGTGATACTGCCTCTCAGTTTTGCTTCAGGATCCGTGAGCAGAGTAATTGGTTTCAAAGAAGTTTTCTGTGAAATTAGAGTTATGCTGTAAAAAAAACACATCGTGTTTCTGCCAACAGTTCCACAACTGCTAAGAAATGAGATGTCAATTCTTGTTGCGTAATGAAGAGAGTAGTTTATGGCAGACAATATTGCTTGTGGTGTTGTGGAGCTTGCCTTGAGTTGCTGGGATGCTTAGAATCCCAAGCATTACATGCTTCAGAGTTGATTGGCAGCAGTTGTTTGTAGTATCCAAAGCAATCACTGGCATCTTTAAAGATTTATTATTGTCTTTAAGCATAATGGCAATACAGTTTTCATGCTTTTACATTTGCTATTTTTATTTTTAACTACTAGCCCCAAATCTGCCAGAACTAATTTCAGTTATTTTGTCTAATATTGGATGATAGGCTGTCAACTCGCTGCATAATGTTGTAGATTTTTTTTTTTAATACATATATATATATCATGGGCTTACCTTTCTATGATGGCAGCTCAAAACATGGATTTTATTTGTAGCAGTTGACTGCTTGTGTCCACAAAATGTTTAGCATCTCATGGTGTACTCTTAGAAGCTCAGCACAGTGGAGTAGCCAAGTAAACAGCAGCAAATATTTTAAGTGGTAAAAAAAAAATAAAATACAACCTTGTATGAGATTGATTATACCATAGAATCCTGAGTATCATTTGGATTGTTTGTTTGGTCCTATAGAAGGCTGACTACCATTTGGATCATTTGTTTGATACTGTAGAAACTTGACTATCATTTGGACCAAGCTTTTATTTGGTTTGAGAGAGATTTCAAAGTGACAGCTTGGTATAAGTGGGTATGCTCTGGAAATCTGACTAAGCAGCACAGCAGTGGGAAAGGTCCTATTCATTTTCTTCATGTATAATAAGAATATTAAAAAAGTTTTGGTAAAAGTCTTGGAATAGTCTGGGTTGGAAAGGACCTCCGAAGGTTACCTAATCCAAACCCCCTCTGCAGTCAGCAGGGACACCCTACACTAGATCAGGGTGCTTGGAGCCTTGTCCAACTTCACCCTGAATATCCCCAGGGATAGGACCTCAACTACCTCCCTGGGCAACCTGTTGCAGTGTTCCACCACCCTCATGCTAAAGAACTTGTTCCTAACATCCAAGCTGAGTCTGCTCTGCTCTCATTTCAAACCATTGCCCTCATCCTGTCCCTGCAGGCCTTTGCAAACAGTCCCTCTGCAGCCTGCTTGTAGCCCTCTTCAGGTACTGGCAGGCAGCTATTAGCTCTCCCTGGAGCCTTCTCTTCAGGATACACAACCCCTCAGAGCAAAGATGTTCCAACCCCCTGGTCATTTTTGTGGCCCTCCTCTGGACCTGCTCTGTCAGGTCCACATCCTTTCTGTGTGGAGACCTCCTAGCCTAGAGTACATTGAAGTTTATTATGACAGTTAAAAACCAAAACAAACCAAAAATGAGATAAGCTACATTGTTAGTTGGTATTTTGTGAATGCACATTAGTCTTTATAAAAGATGTTCTCTTTCTTCCCAAGTGAGGTGAAAAATGCAGGTTTAATTTCTCAGTGTCTGAATATTTGCAGATAATGCACTGATTAGTGCCTAACAATGTGTACCTCTCCATCCTGCTCCCAGTAACTCCAGTGGATCTCTGACCCTTTTGTTAAATCTAGACAAGATGCAGCAGTGAAATCATAGCAGGAGACATACAGACAAACACAGTTTTGTGTCTTAGGCATTAAACACTATAGCACATTAACCACATATTATACTTAATAAGCCTGTCAAGGATGCCTTCTTTTATGACAGAAAGACAAGTTTCTTGAGTGCTCAACTATTTGTCACATTCTCTTGTGTCTAAACTTTCACTGCTGTCTCCAGGATGCTTTAGCACAGGCAAGCTCTGGCAGGTGTAAGGAGATTTCAGTTGTGTTTCTAGCTGAGACCATGGCAATATACTGTGCCTCAGTTTCCCTGTATGAACACTATTATGAAAAACTCTTTGTTTGACTTATATCTAACCCTTAGCATCAGCTGAATGACAGAGACATGCAGTGCTGTCGTGGTTTTATCCTGCTGCTGAACCAGCAAGACAGTCAGGTAGTGCTTGTCCAGATAGTTGAACTTCTGTAGGCTTTGAAACTTCAGGATGGTTTTCCCTTTTTTGAGGGAGCATCTGATATAAAATTGTTATGTTCTTCCTGGTCTACACTGAAAATGACAGATTTTGATTGCTGCAAGCTACTTCAGCTCAAGTGGCTCAGACTTGGATTATTTTTGTTTGTCAGATCCTTTCCTTGCTGGTGACCTGAAGTGGTGATTGTTGCATGCAAATGGTATCAAATATCTTGCCCAGAAAGCAGTGGGAGAAAGAACCCTGGGCATCAACTGCTGGCCTAGGGGCAAGAGGCAGAAAAAAGGGAGTGCAACAGTTTTAACAAATGCATCTTTGTACTTCAAGAAGTCAGTAGTAGATATTTGCCTTCTTAACAGCCCAGGGAGTTTCCTGATGTGAAATAGGACTTTGGCAGCTTTCCAGCCAGCCCTGATCCTCCTGCTGCCTCTTTTGATTCATCCAGGTTCGTCCCACTTGTGTTTGAATGAAGAAATAGGAAGCAGGAGGGTGACCTAGAGTGAGGATTAAGGGATAGAATGGCTACTGCAAAGTCTGAAGTCGTGTTGGGAAGCTCCCTACGTACATGCAGACAGCTGACAGCTGTTTTGACAGTCCATATATGCACTATTCAGGGATATAGAATGTGAATAATGAGAAAGGTCATGATACAGGAGTATGATATCAGCAGGAATAAGGAGCACTGTGTGGTCAGAGGAGTGTTTGAGGGAGGCAGTGAAGAAGGATGCATAGGAATTGTGACACTTTTAAGTTGCTAGAAAAGTTGGTTCATTTGAGGGATCACATCAAAATCTGTGTGTTTGAAGTGTGCTTTGATTTCAGCTATAAAGGGAAATTCATCTGATCTCTTTCAGGTATAAACAGGAAGTGAAATGGGAACCATATGTGAAAACAGGTTAATTGTTGCAAACAACAACAAGGGGGAAAATAATTCCACGTACTTCTTCCTTCCACTCTCCTTTACAGTTTCAGCAGGCTTCTCCAAGAACTGAAACTCTTTTCCATTCTGTTCATTCCAGTTCCACGTGGGTGCTTTACTGTATGAATGAATACATTCTGAGGAAAAAAAAAAGTGGTGCTTCCTGGGTTGATAGGAACTTCTCTGTGGATGCAGAGTTTTAGGGCAAGCCCAAGAAGCCCACGTTTCCACATAGTACACCTCCTTACATCCCAATTTTAAACAGCCTGCTTTGTATGCATGTGTTGTAAGGTGGTCATTAAATGTCAAGCAAACACTTCTCAGACCAGAGAAATCCTGCTACTTGGTGCATATCTCCCCTAGCCATTTGCAGACAATTCACAGCTATAATTAATCTTAGCTGTCCTGCCTCTCTGAAACCTGAACTTCCATCCCACAATGCTCTTGGATGCAAACAACCTTCACAGAAAAGACACTTGCCTTTTTCTCTCTCTTTTCTTCCCCCAAACCTGCCCATTTAGAGAGCAATAATGCGTGCAAAGGAGATTAAATCCCATTATGAATCAGTGCAAAACTATATGACCTCCAGGAAAAGAAAATATCTACAACCAAACAAAACTGTGGTGTTATGCCAGCGTGGGTACAAGTAAACATAACCCTGCAACTGTTAAACTGTCCCCAGTTTAGCTACTGGGACCTAAATCCTGCTCCAAGCCCCAGCTGTAAATACGTGATGCTGCCCTCTCCAACTTGGTAATGCTGGAACTTGCTCTGCTGCTACCCTAACAAGCACTGCAGCAAACTTCTTCCTGAGACTGCAAACCCTTTCAAACGAAGCCTGGGGGCTCCTGAGCCCTCTGCTCGGTGCCCTGTAGGCTCACTCTGCAGAAAGGTATCTTGCCTAAAAGAGGCCAAGTAGCACACAGCTGAGCTGGTGGGAAATTCAAATTGTTCTAAGCAGAGAAGTCAATAGAGGTAATGTTCAGAGTGAGATCACTGTGTTATGATCTCGTGCTCAACACCAGGATTGTTTTTTTTTTTTCCTTGACACTTGTGGAACTAGCCTGAGGCCAGTTTGGTGAGAGTCTAAGAAAGACAGAGAAGGATATTTGGGGAACCTGGACTCTCATGGCTCTTATTCTCCAGTAAGAGTAACAGAGGCCAAACCAAGGTGGGAGAAATGAGACTTGTGTTGTCATTTCCAGTTCTCTCCCTACCCAATCCCAAAAATGAGAGTTATCCACAGGCACAGAGTTCACACAGTCAGCTGGTGAGCAAACATGGGCTACAAGCAAACCAGAGGAGAAATTGCTGAGGGGGAACAAAACACCTTGCATGAATAATGGAATTCTACAACAACAGCAACAAAAACAACCCTAGCCATTGAGACTGTAGCAGAACAATCTGTGGAAGTGCCTTTGCTTAGCACTTTTCAAACCAGACTCCGAAAAAGCATTTGAAGAAATACTGCTGAGAACCATCTTGCATTCCTGGGGTTACACTGAAGCAGCATTGCCTGAAGCATTTCTCCTCTTTCCACATTTTCTTATTAATGATTGAACACTGAAAAATATCTCAAAATTACAGCTGGTTTCAGAAGGAAACCTTCCCAAATTTGACTTCCTTTAGGTTTGGATTTTTGTAGTATTTGTATCAGTTTTTTAAATAACATTTCACTTATGTCAGTGGAAAATGTATTGCAAAATTAACTTAGGAACTCAAATTAGAAATGGACTTGAGACCCAAAGTGGAGAATTAAGATGAAATATTTAACCACTCTTCCTTCAAGCACTGGGAGTTTGAGTGGATGTTGAAGGTCAGCCAGGCTTGGTCTGTGTCAGACCAACAAAGGGAGTGGGTTTGTATTGAGTACCTGATGTTAAAAATGCCTCCCTCTCAGATATTCAGGCAGACACTGAGTTATATTGCACATGTTCCTCTCCGTGTACAGCATGGGAAGCTTTGCATATACCTGGGGAAGGTACAGGTCTGGAATCAACCCTTACCCAGATGGCTGTTCCCCAATATTTCTCAATGAAAAGCCAACCCAAACCACCAAAAGGTTCAGAATCCAAGTTCATTCTTAAGGACAGGGATCCAAGGCAAATTTGACACAAAATGAGGCTGATAATGGATTTACACAGAAATGTGAATATGTAAAGAGGTGAAACCTCTGACATTTTCACCTGCTTTTCACTTCTATGGCAATTTGACTTTGGGATTCAAAACACAGTTTGGGCCCTCAGAAAGGCAAAATGACCCCAAGAAAATATTGATTGAGTGCCTGCTGACTCAAACTGCTGAGTTTCACACACAGCTTTCCTCAAAAGCATCAAGAAGAAAGATATTGTGGTTTGAATTCTAAATGAAATTCAGCTCTTGACCATTACTTTATAACTGTGGGGTTCCACGTTTGCCTCAATGACTTCCAGATCAAATGAGCTCAGTTTATACAATAGGAAAATGCTTTCTTTTTCCTTCTTTTATTTTTGCTTATTTTTCTTCCTTTTTCTTTATTTTATTTTTTCTTTATTCTTTCTTCCTTGCTCTTTGTCTCTCTCTTTTTCCTTCTCTCTCTCTCTCTTTCTCTTTTTTCCCCCTTTTCTTTATTCCCTTCATTACCAGAATTGCAAATGTACCCTGGGATCTGAGATCTAAGTTGGATTCTTCCAGGCTCATTTATTGGCAGTCACAAGGATTAGCCAATGTTGCAATTACAATAGCAAATCTATGCAACTACAATAACAAGCAGACGATGGAGTGGCCAGAATGAAGTCCACTTTTCTTGCCTATAGCACAAACTTCTATTATGGTTTGCAGTCAATGGCATTTTTTGTCAGCAGAGAATCAAATGCAGTTCAGACACACAGGCACATAAATCTGTGGAATAAGTCAGTGACTTCAGTCCATAGCTGCTTAGCTTTTTTTAGTATTCTTGTCTTTTGAGGGTATTATTTTCTGTTTGACTCAATGCAATCTACCAAGTCAGGACTTTTTGGAGGCTTTCTGAAGTCAAGTGACTCGGCAAAGATCTCTTTTTCTCCCTCGTAATTATTCTTCCCAGGAGTATCCATTTTAAAGATGCCATTGGCTCGAAGTTATTTTGTAAGGTTTTGATACACAGTTCAGAAGTTACCTGCATGAGAAAAGAGCTCAGGAGCTTTCTGTGGCTGCGTGATGAAATCCTCCTCGTTGCAAAAGCAGCGAGCCCTGACCTTTGCTCTCTGAACAAGGAGTCTTCTGGCATGGAGCTGAGTTTTCCTGCTGCTCTTCAGAACTGTAAATAATGTGAGGGCACCCTGAATTCAATGCATGCAGCACTTTACATTGCTATTGTGTATCTTAAAATAAACAGCATCGCAAGCTGTTTATTTTGGTGTTACTATGCATGCATTTTTTAAACAGTGGTTACTTAAACAAATGCCTCTGTTCCCACAGCACTTAAAAGCTGCTGTTTGCTCGTTGTGGTTTTTGGGTTTTGTCACTTTTGTTTTGATTATTTCTGAAAATCACACTCAAGGATACAGAAGACAGGAGTAAGTTGTACTCGATCCAAACAAATGCTTCATGTCACAGCTTTTTCTTTTTGCCAGCTTTTTCCCATGTTCCTAGCAGCAACAATAATTTTGGTTTAGATCAAACAGTATTCCAGGTTGGATCAAACCGTCCTCAGATGTGTTTCTGCAGGCCAGTCGGGCCACACATTTATTCCCCAAGATAGAAAAGTTGTTTTAACAACATTAGTGTAGATTATTTATTCGCTGATCTGCGAAAGGAAAGGTGCAGGGGATGAAAATTTAGGGAACTGAGCTTCCATATCTCCTTTCTCTCTCTCAGTTTTCATTCATCCACCCTGCAATCCTCACATGTGTACAGAATGTTTTAAATGTCCGGACCAGTTCGTGAGACCTGTTCCAAGAGGAATATTTACAGAAATATACAAGTTTAAGGTAATACAGACACACAACACCCCTCCCAGAAATCAGAGACCCCAGGAGGGGCTCCCAACCACCCTTCCACCTTCTCCCCACCCCCACACCTTACCCCAAGGTTTGCCTTATGCGCAAGGAGGATCGACCGGGGAGGATTAGAAGAAAAGTGGTTAGTGAAGTTATTCAGCAGAGAGGAGAAGCCAGAGCTGCTAGCCCAAGACCCAAGCAGCCAGCAAGTCCCTCGTGACCCAGACTGCCCACTGGAGAGACTCTTATCTTTTTGTTTTGGTTTTCTTATACCTAAACATCACAGCAAGCCTACGAGTGAAGTAGACATCACCATGGTTTTACCTTCACAGCCTACAGTGTAATTTTTCTCTATTAAAAATATTCCAATTAGCTCAAACCAGCACAACATGTCATGCAAACTTGCATGGTTGAAAATGTTGATAAGAGATTGATGGAAAACTTGTTAGCAAAGGCATCAACCCTTCCAAGCCATATTGCCATGGGTTTGTGGCCTTCTACCTAACGAGGGAACTTGGAGGATTCTTGCTGTTGCCGTTCTGCTAGAGGCCTGTGTACTCTGTTTCTTTAGCAGTGAGGTTTCAGGGGTGCCTCTCCTCCTCCTTATGCCACATACACTAACTGTAGAGCTCAATGTGTTTGGTTATATCTTAGTAAAAGAAAGCATCAGGGCTGAATTTTGTTATTTCTCCCTCTACTCCTCCTCCCCACCTTTACCAAAAGTGGCTTTGGTGCTGTGTGACCCTGGCAGTTATTCTGTAGATGCTCTTTTTCACTTTGGCCATTTTTCCTAGGCCATTTTCAATTAGTCCTTTTTTGCTGGGATAGAAAAATGCTTATCTGATTCTGTGGAATTGTGTTTTGAGAGGCTAAGAAGTCAGAGGCTTTCTTTGTGTGGGTGTTGCTTCTGATAAAGAACAGTGAGGACAGCGTAGCAAGGCCACCATCATGGATTTCTAAGCAGAAGGAACTGTGCTTGTTTGGGGGAATGTGTTGCTACAAATGTGCTGTCATCTTACCTCCTTGTGGGTGAAAGAGAATTACTGGGAAGTCATGAAAGTCCTGGGGTGAGTTCCATGTGGAAAAGATTTAACAAGAGTGGTCCCACGAACCCAAGAGCTGGCACTAAAAGGTGCTAGGTACTGAAGTAGCCCCTGGCCAGCCTCAGGTTTCACAAAGCCACAAGCAGAAACCTTTGATTTCCTCATGTTTGGACACAACTGCAAGCTGAGCTGGAATTATTCATTTGTAGAACTTGTCCTGGCTGCCTGTCTTTTTGCAACAGAAACTAATCTCTTCACTCAGCAGCTAATTGCCCCATGATTTTAATCAAGCAAGATTATTAGATAAAGAAAACCAGCGTTTGAGAAAAATTGTGAGTGCAGCTCTTTTCCAACTTGTGTTGACTATAAACCAGTTTGTCCTCCTTAATTATGGTCTTCAAAGATAAACAGGTTGAAGGGAGCGTTACAGTCTCTGGCACAAATACAGCAGATTTCAGGGCTCTGTTGAGCAAGTTGTGTGTTTTGGAGAAAGGAATAAAAAATTGCTTCTCTTTTGTAATGTCATTAAGATTTATTATTTTTTATTTATAGCTCAGCAGGTGCTGATTTTCATCATTATGTATACGGTCCTTTGCTTCTGAACTTGGGGCACACTGGGTTACTCTTGCTCTCTCAGCATAACTATGTGACAATTAAGGATGAGAGGAGCATTAGATAAAGACAAGTGGCCAAAAGCAGAGCTCTTGGACTGCCATTCTAACTCCTGAGGGATTGAAGCTGCATCTGGAGCTGCATCTGGAATATTGTGTCCAGTTCTGGGCCTCTCAGTTCAAGAAGGACCTCAGGGAACTGCTTGAGAGCCTGAGAGCCACAGAGCCACAGAACTGCTGCAGGCAGTGGAACATCTCCTGTGAGGCCAGGCTGAGGGACCTGGGGCTTGGAACCTGGAGCAGAGCAGCCTGAGGACTGCCCTTGTTGCTGCTGCTAAAGATGCGCAGGGCAGTGTGGGCAGGATTCAGCCAGGCTCTGCTCAGGGATGGCCAAGGACAGGACAAGGGGCACTGGGGGCAAGCTGGAGCAGAGGAGGTGCTATGGGAACAGAAGGGAAAAACTTTTTCTCTGTAAGGGTGCCAGAGCCCTGGAACAGGCTGCCCAAAGAGGTTGTGGAGTCTCCTTCTCTGGAGACATCCAAAACCCACCTGGGTACATTCTGTGTGACCTGCTTTAGGTGTTACTGCTTTGACAGGGGGATTGAAAGCAATGATCTTTCGAGGTCCCTTCCAACCCCTAACATCCTGTGCCCCTCTGTAATATACCAACATTCCCTAGCTTTCCTGACTCTTTTTATTTTTCTTTCTATTTTAACTGCTGATTATTATTCACCTCATCAACCCTACCAAAAGCCTTCCAGGTCTTAACTCTTCTGCTGCTTCTCTAAGTGAAATATGGATTATATCTGCTGCAATGCTAATATATTCATTTGAAATAGTTTTGCTTGCTTTTCTTCAGTGTAAATACTATGCCAACACCCTAATTTGTGGCTGAGATTACTAGCATAATTTACATCTGTAGGTGTGTTCCCCCTCTTCTGCTGAGAGAACATGACAGAATGATTAGCATTTTAAAAACGTTGTTCAGAGAAATGAAAACCACTTAGCAGCAGAAAAGTTTTGTGAGAAGGAGCAGGTAATGTTAAGTGTTTTAAAAGCCCTGGTGAGTGCCTGTTCAGTGTCCAGCTCTGGGCTTCCCAGTTCAAACGAGACAGGAAAATACTAGAGAGAGTCCAAGGGAGGACTATGAAGATGATTAAGGGACTGGCACATCTGTGTGATGAGGAAGAGCTGAGAGACCTGCGACTGTTTAACTTGGAGAAGGGAAGGCTGAGAAGAGGTCTTATGGCTGAGAAGATGTCTTATTAATGTTTATAAATATCTGAAAGGTGGGTGGCAAGAAGAAAGGGACGTTCTCTTTCCAGTGGCGCCCTGTGACAGGATGAAAGGCGGTGGATACAAACTGGAAGACAGGAAGTTCTACTTTGACAACAGCAAAAATTTTACTGTGAGGGTGATGGAGCACTGGGACAGACTGCCCAGAGAATTTGTGGAGTCTCCTTTCTTGGAGGCTTTCAAAACCTGCCTGGATGTATTTCTGTGTGATTCTGCTTTGGCAGAGGGATTTGGATTAGATGGTCTTCCATCCCCTACTATTCTGTGATTTTCCCTAATGTTTTTGTCTTGGTTTTGACTAAATGAAGTCTCTGTTGGCCAGACCAATGGTGGATGGTCACGGGCTCTGGCAGGGGGGTTGGACTAGATGATCTTTTGAGATCCCTTCCAGCCCCTAACCTTCTGTGATTAAAATGATGCAAGTATAGGACAATCCCAGAAGGCCCAGTATGTCCTGCAAGCTTCTGGAAGGCTTATTTAAAGACTGAGTCAGAAATCTGTGTCCAAACCATAATGTTTAGGAGCCATTGATGCATCTGCATTTTCTTTTTGGGCCTATTGTGAACCAAGGTATATATATTGGTTGGACTAGATGATCTTTTGATGTCATTTCCAACCCTTAACATTCTGTGATTTTGGATTATTTGGATCTTTGGGGATATTTGTTAGAACATTTTTTGGTATGGAAGGGTGCATCTGAATGAGGATGTTTCTTAGTGCTTTGGCCTGAACTTCTAAATTATAAATAAATATAAAACCAGAAAAGGCAAGAGAGCAGGGATATCACCTTACACTTGGTTTTAAATCAAACCCACTTCCTTTCATGTAGGAATGGGAAAAACTTACCTAGATATTTTCGCGAGGTGCTGGGAAAATCCTTTTGTCTTCATTTGGAGGGAACCCTGATTATACCTCTAACACCAGCCCAGGTCTCTTCAATACTTGAATCTTTGTCACTCTAATCCTGTTCTCCATGTGCTTAGCTGTGACAAAACAACACACTGGTCACTCTGTGTGTTTGGTAAGGTGCTTTTAAAGAAAGCCCTAATGAAACCACGGCTGGAATGCTGTGTCCGATTTTGGGTTCCCCAGTTCAAG
>VWYK01127857.1:26503-102278 GCA_013399775.1 Semnornis frantzii | reverse complement strand
TTTTTTTATTCTGGTCCCTGAATTGAGGTGTTTATCTGAGAGGGGACCAGGTGCATACTAGCTATGGGTAAAAGGACTTTCAAGCTAGTATGCCAAAGCAGCAGCCTGGTATAGATTTCATTTTGCCACTTTTGTTGTTACTTGTGGTGACAGGAAAAAAAAGTCAGTAGTAAAATGGCACAAGTCATTGCTTAGGAGGTTTCTGTACATCTTCAATTCTACAGAGGTTAGGAGGACATACATGGAAGGGCAAAAGCTGTCTACCAGCAGCTGGAATCATAAATTCCCACTGAGATTCCAGTTCCAGTATAGTTAACAGACAAATCCTGTTCTTCAGAAAGGAGCTTAAATTGCCCAGTCAAGCAGGCACCAAAGCAGAAGCTGGGCCAAAAAATACAAGCTTGCCACCAAAATGTCCCCATTTGCTAACTCTCCCAAATGAGTGCTTGCAAGGTTGTGTGAGCACACAGCCTTTTGAGAGCAAAATGAAGAGAAATGTGTATGTTTGGAGTCTTGAAAAGGGCTGATATTCCATTACCCTCCAGATTTTTCTGTTTCCCAACATTGGAACTTTCCAAATAGTGGAACTTTCTTATTGAACTGAAAACATATTTGAAATTTCTTAGAAACATTCACAGTTTGGAACAATTAAAATAGGTATAGAGTCCATGATGTTTACATGAGGCATCACTAATTATCACAGGCTCAAAGGACGTTAGGGGTTGGAAGGGACCTCCGCAGATCTCCCAGTCCAACCCCCCTGCCAGAGCAGGGGCTGGTGGTGGTGGGGAGAGGGGTTGTGTGTGTGTCCCAAATTAGAGCAAATCACAGCTCATTCTTACAGTCACTCAGATTTGAGTACATAGTCTTTAGCAGACAGGGATGGAACATGAATTGATGGGTTTCATCTTCTTCATCTGCAAGTTCCACGCAAGACTCCAGAAACTTTTTTTTTCTGGTAAAATGCAAATAAGATGAACAGAAACCAAAATTTATGGCAAAAGAATCGTATGGCTCCAACATCCCTGACCTCAAGTTTTGCTTTCCACCTAAGGAAACTGGGTGAAATATACAATCACAGAATGGTCTGGGTTGGAAGGGACCTCCAAAGCTCATCCAGTCCAACCCTCTCTGCACTCAGCAGGGACATCCTCAACTACATCAGGTTGCCCACAGCTCTGTCCAGCCTCACTTTCAATTTCTCCAGGGATGGGGTCCAACCATCTCCCTGGACAACGTGTTCCGATGTTCCACCACCCTCATGGTGCAGAACTTGTTTCTAACATCAAATTTGAATGTACCCTTCCCTAATCTATAGCCACTGCCCTCGTCCTGTCACTGCAGTTTCTGCTCAGACAGTTGCACAAATGCATGGCCAGGCACAAAGCTGTTCCCTTAGCTCAGTGTCATGAGCTCACTGGTTCTGGGAAAGGACTGGGAGATCATTGTAATGCATTCTTATTTTAAGGTTATTTTAGCATGTGTGTAAATAGAAAGCCTTAAAGCTGGGAGAGTACTTACATTACCTAGCCCAAGGAGCTATTTTATCACTTACTGAGAGGGCTATTCTGATTCTGAAACAGTCCATACATGCAGAACTTGAAACGGCACAAAAGAGGTTGCAGCCAGGCACTGGCACTTGAGACACAAGATAAAATAGACTAAATTCTAGAGCATTTTCTCCCTTGGCAGCAGAATAATCAGGTTTTTGACATAACATAAGAGGATAAGATACAGTCACAGAGCTATGTTACCTATTCATAAGAATATTGCTTATAATGACAGTCTTTAATTGGCTCTTCCCATGTAACCAGTGCTGTCTGTTGAACAGAACCCAAATTGGTTACGAGTCAGCAAGAGCCCTTCCAATTCCAGCCACACAAGACATTCAGCAATGAATTTTACTGCAAGATGTTCTCAGCCATTACAATGAAGTTCTGACTGGCCACAATGGGCAACAAATTTCAGATGGTGAGGATGGAGATAAGGTGACAGAAAGCAGTCCTGCGGAAAATGACTTGAGCAGGCAGTGTGAGCTTGGAGCACAGAAGGCCAATTGTGTTCTGGCCTCCATCAAAAGCAGTGCTGCCATTAGATCCACAGAGGGGATTCTGCCACTTTGCTATGGTCAAACTCTACATTACAGGTTTTAATCCTAGCTACGACATGGACCCGATGGAGAGGGTCCAGAGGAGGCCATGAAAGTGATCAGGGGGTAGCTCTGTTACGAGGACAGGCTGAGGGAGCTGGAGGTGTCCAGCCTGGAGAAGAGAAGGCTCCAGGGAGACCTAATAGCAGCCTGCCAGTACCTGAAGGGGGCTACAAGAAGGGCTGCAGAGAGACTTGTTTGCAAAGGTCTGCAGGGACAGGATGAGGGCAATGGCTGCAAAGCAGAGAGCAGAGCAGATTGAGATTGGATGTTAGGAACAAGTTCTTTGCCATGAGGGTGGTGGAACACTGGAACAGGTTGCCCAGGGAAGTGGTTGGGCCCATCCCTGGAGAAACTGAAGGTGAGGCTGGGCAGGGTTGTAGGTAACCTGATCTAGTTGAGGATGTCCCTGCTGAGTGCAGAGAGAGTTGGACTAGATGAGTTTTGGAGGTCCCTTCCAACCCAGACCATTCTGTGATTCTGTGATGTGACATGGTGAAAAACTTTGTGTAATGCCTTCAGGTGCCCTGCCAGCAGCTGCTTCCATGGTAATCCAGGTACAGCCACCTATGAAAGCAGGAAACATGGCCAGGGACACAGGTAAGGAAATCTCAGGAAGACTGGAGAAGAGAGTGTGCATCTTGTATCCTAATTCAGATTTCTTCCTAATATATGGAAAAGAGACTTCTCCTAAGAGCAGAACAGGGATTTTTCAGTTAGGCATTAACTGAATATATACTTTTTTTTTTTCAGGTTGATGAGAAACAACTTTTTTCTTTGTTTTTTTTTTCCTTCCCCCCTGCCCCCCTTCTCCCTTTTTTTTTTTCTTCCTTCAACAAAATTAAAAGCTGAAAACCTATTTCAACTTGGGGAAAACATTCCTGCAATTTCATATATGAAAATAGGTATTTTTAATTTTCTTGGTGATTTTTAAAATGGAAATGACTTACCCAATTCAGAACAAAACCAAGCACCTTTTTCAACAGCTTCAATTTAGGTTGGTCTGGGCTATTACTGCTCCAAAATTCAATAGTTCTTTGTATATAGTGTTTCCCCTGGTAAGCTTAGACATGTTTTTCCTTTTGTAAAGAGGGCATTTAAATGCCTTTTTGCTAATTTTTCATCAATTAACTTGAGTGTAAGGAAAATAAAGTTTAATATAAAAAAACAAAAGACAAAATCAAACTTTTTTCCTCATCAGAAGGATGCCAGCTAAGCAAGGGGAAGGAATTCTTTTTATGTGCTTTAAAATGTTCCCCTAGATTTCCTTCCATTGCCCAAGAATGGAGAGTTACTCATTCCTGGTACCAAATTTCTAACCTTAGTTTTCTATTACCTTTCATTTTTTTCTGTTTCCTAGTCAAAAAGACCTAAAAGGAAAAGGAGCAACTCCTAAAATAGTCCTGGTTTTCATATTTGTAAATGCAATTAAACTTTTCATTTGAAACTTGAGGTCAAGGATGCCATCCAAAGGGACCTTGACAGTCTGGAGAAATGGGCCAGTGCCAACTGCATGAGGTTCAACAAGTTAAAGAGCAAGGTCCTACACCTGGGTTGGGCCACTTGCAGGCATAAATATAAACTGGGTAGTGAGTGGGCTGAGAGCAGCCTTGAAGAGAAGGACTTGAGGGTGTTGATAGAACTCATCATGAGCTGGCAGTATTCATGCAACCCAGAAGGCCAAATGTAGTCTGGGATGCATCAGGAGAAGTGTGGCCTGGCAGGGCAAGAGAGGAGATTCTGCCCCTTGACTCTGCTCTTGTGAGTCCCCACCTTGAATACCGCCTCCAGTTCTGGCGTCCCCACTGTAAGAGGGACACAGATCTCTTGGAACAAGACCAGAGGAGGGCCACAAAGATGATCCAGGGGCTGGAACACCTCTGCTGTGAGGATAGGCTGAGGGAGCTGGGATTGGTCACCCTGGAGAAGACTCCAGTGAGACCTTCGAGCTGCCTTCCAGTACTTGAAGGGATCCTACAGGAAGATTGCAGAGACACCAATAGGACAGGGGGAAATGGATTTAAATTGAAGGAGAATAGGTTTAGATTGGGTCTTAGGAAGAAATTCTTCATTAGGAGGGTGGCAAGACTCTGGAATGGTTGTGGATGCCCCCTGCTTAGAGATGTTCAAGGCCAGGTTGGATGTGGCCTTGAGTAAGCTGGGCTTGTTGAGAGGTGTCCCGGCCTATGGCAGGGACGTTGGATTAGACAATCTCTGAGGTCACTTCCTGCCTAAGCCCTTCTACGATTCTATGAAAAAACCCATTTGTCTTGTAGTTCTTTCAAATAAAACAAGTAATAGTTGTGTTTGGTTGTTTTTAAAAAACAAATTCTAATTTGGAATGTTCTAAAGCCAGACACAACCAAAGACTTCAATTAAAACTGATAGCCAAGATTTCTTGTGTGAGGCAGTAGCACAGACCTTCTCAGCTGCTTTGGCCAACCACCTTAATCATTCTGTTCCTCATTCTTAAAACAGATGTAATGATATGAGCTTGCCTAGCAGGAATGTGATCCAGCTTTACACATTAAAGAGAGCTGGGTACATGAGGAAGCCTGTTTTGAAGTCAACCTGCAAGACATTAAAGGTAATTTGAAGAACAGCTAAGTAGTGCCACCTTTATTAAAAGGACTAAGAAAAATGTTTGTATCGCCATGCCATGTGCTTCGAGACTCATAGTTCTGAAAATAAGTTTCTAACTCCTAGTTAAATATTTAAAAGGCAATGTGGTTTTAAACAGCACTGATCTCAGTAGCTCCCATCTGGGATGATGAAAGATGTAGAAGCCTAATTTTCACCACACCTTTAAACATTACTTAAGGTCCAGGCCTAGATTTTCTTCTAATTATATCTGCTGAATTTTCCATCATCTGAGTATCAAAAATATTTCACTTTGCATAGAAGTGCAGATGAACATTCGAAAACCATTTAGCCTTCTCTCCCTCCCTAAGTACAACACAGCATCACTTTCTGACTTCAGTGCAGCAGATAAGAAGTCCCATCTGCTGTTATCCCTCACCTCACAGTCCCCTTTCCAGAATGGGCAGAGATCAAAGTCACAGCATGAGCATCACTGGTAGCTCTCATATAAGAGAGTAAAGCCTACATGTGGATAATAGAAAACAATCTTCCTTGACCAGGTAGCGCCACTGTCTTTGCAGCAGGATGAAGTTCCCTGGGTAGGATCCCACTAGTATTAGTTGTCAAGGTTTTGTTGTGGCAAGAACCCAATTCTTCACTTGCAGCAAGTAACTAAATATATTAAAGAGTATGAGTGGAGGAAGGACATTGGTTTTGTTACAAAGAAGAGGAAAGTTTTCTTGTTCTTTGGCCATGCCAGGGGGAAATGTTCCTTGGAAAAAGATCAAAGAGATTCCAGGCATTCCTGTACCATCACTGGGTCTGCTCACTCTTGCACAGGCCTTGGACTAAAGGTGGAGGACAGAGAAGTGAACATCACAAGCTTGATTTATTACTTCTCACAAAGAAGATGGCACCACAGCAAGTAAAGTTAAAAGAATGCTCAGCATAAACAATCTGAGGAGGAATGTAAAATGTGTGGATGATTAGCCTGAGATGGAGACTCTGCCTGAGCCATTTTAGGTGCTTTTATATTTCAAAACAGCTCAAAAGTGCTAAAGTGTAAATCTGAATCTTTCCTAAGAGAGGATGGTAGGAGTTGAGCCTCTGAGAATAAGGGATGCCCCAGGAAAATTTGAGAAGGGGAAAAACTCAGGGCCTTATCTAGAGCTGAATTTGAAAGGTTTCTTTATTTTTCTATTCCTTATTTTTGCACTGAATCTCAATAGCAGTTGCCTTTCTGAAAAATCAAAGGAAGATGAAGACAGATGGATCTAAAATAAACGCAGAGCTCTTACTCGTTTGTGAAAAGTACACAGATAGCTGAAGGCATAATCTGTACCTAAATTATTGAAACCCATAAGTCTTAATTAATGCTGCCACAGGATCCATTTTTCAAGCAAAGCAACAACTATTGGAGAGTTTGAGAATTGTGACCAATATCCAATCACACTCACTCAGCAACCAAGACAGCAAATGCAGCTCTGGATAATGAAGCATCTCAGTGTCTCAAACTGATGCACTGTCATATCATCCTATTAACAACGCAGAAGCTAATCAATTCACAGGCAGTATTAGAAGGACTGACTTGGCCAACTCAAAGTAAATGCTCTGGGACAGATTCTCTACCACTAAACTTCTGCTGAGAACAGTATTTAAACAAGGAAGGCACCATCAGGCAGAGTTGCTGTGGCCAGCCTCCAGGCAGCCAGGGGACTGAGCTGCAGCAAGCAGAGGGGAAGCAAATCATTGTAGGAAACTGTGATGCCAAGGAGTGCCTCAGCCCTTCCAAACTACAGGTAACAGGGTTGGATTAGAGCAGCCACACTCTCCACTAAGCCTGCCACCAAGATTCAGGGATGCAGAGAGTATGTCACAGTATTGCTCAGCTTGGGAGAAAGATAAATGAAGCAAGGGCAGCAGGGGATCCTGCAAGATGAACACTCACAGAGGAGTATGGAGGACAGAGGAGGTCCCTGTTAAATTCAGCACTTGAGCAGACCTCTGTGGACAGGGACCAGCAGCAACAAAAGCAAAACCACTCAGGATAGAGTTTGCAGGCCAGTTGTGCTCTCAGCTGCTGTTCTGACTGCTTCCACTGTCTCATAGGATCTGTCACCAATCCGTCCTCAGCTTTCACCCTGTCCTAAGCTGCTCCAGGAGTTTCTGGAGAAGAAGGAAGGCTGCATTATGGCAGAGGCACTGATGCCCCAAGGAAGATGTAGGCGATGCTCTCTGCCTTTTACTTCCACAGCCTGGGAAGGAAGTAGGGTGCAGAACAGAGAGCAACCGGACCATCTGTGATTATATATTAAATCAATCCTCTTCCACTGCTATAACACAGCTGTAATGCAGAAGGTGCAAAGCTGCAGAGATAGGTTACGGGACACAGAATGGGAACAGCTATGGGAAACAAATGAAGGGTTAGTGCTTCTTATTACCCCTCCACAGTCATGAAACTGCTCCGATTATTCCATTATAAAATCACCAGGCCCAGTTCAGCAAATTTATTTTCTATCTGCAGTCCACTCAAAACATTCCTCTCAAACCACCCTCAAGTGGCACACCTTTGGTCCAGAGAGCTCTTTGCAGATGTATCTTATTATGTTCAACTTAGCTTCACCAGAACTACTGGCAGTAGATTGAGCAGAAAGTCCATTGCTGCCACTGACACCAGCCAACAACTTTTTTAACAGCAGGAGAAGTTTTGCAGAGAAAGACAACACACAAGGTCATATGGAATAGCTGACCAGAAGCTGCCCATCCAGATGAAAATGGTAGGTGGATTCAACAACTATTTTCCAACTACCTAGAAATGAGGTTGTAATTCAGGCAATACTTCGTTTGCATGGCCTGCATAATCTGTTTGCAGTGTAAGAGATTCTAAGAGTCCAATGCTGAAAAATTTAATCATAGAATCACAGAATTGTCAGGGTTGGAAGGGACCACAAGGATCATCTAGTTCCAACCCCCCTGCCATGGGCAGGGACGCCTCACACTAGATCAGGCTGTCCAGAGCCTCATCCAGTCTGGCCTTAAACACCTCCAGGGATGAGGCTTCCACCACCTCACTCCAGGGTCTCACCACCTTCATGGTGAAGAACTTCTTCCTAACATCCAGTCTATATCTACCCATTTCTAGCATTGTTCCATTCCCCTCGGTCCTGTTACTACCTGACATCTTAAAAAGTCCCTTCCCAGCTTTCTTGTAGCCCCCTTATGAAACTGAAGGTCACCTCAGAGCCGTCTCCTCTCCAGATTGAACAGTCCCAACCTCAGTCTTTTTCTTCAAGAACTTCCTCAAGATTTCTTAAAGGGAGTCAACTTTACTAGCTGGAAGAACCCTTTAAAATCAAAGTATTTCAAAACCCAAAGGAACATCCAGATTGACTTTGGTAGGAGAACCATGGGACAGAATAAAAAAACAAGAAAGGAGGGCAAAAACTGAAGTAGAGAAGTATGTGTTCCTCTTCTGTTCTGAACACTTCTTAGATGCCTAGGTCCTCTGCCAGCCATCATCCAGATACGTGTCATGCTCCATTCAACCAGACTGCACACCTCTGGAGGCTGCAATCAGCAGATTATGTATCTTTTGAACTTGGCAGCAAAGAGAATGGAAAATCAGACTTCATTAGCAGGCAAGACTATCTCTAGGAAGAGTCATTTTACCTGAGTGTGAGGATTGAATCCTCCTAGCAGCTCTCCTGTATGATGTTAAGAACAGCCTAAGTGCCACATCTGAAATATGAGTGTCGAGTGATGTTCTGAAGGCGCAGAAATCCCTCAAAACAGGAGTTAGTTTTGTTCATTGTAAGCACATCTCACTCCTCTTAGCTTAGTTTGGTTTTTCCCTCTTTTCATGTACAAACAGGGAAAATATTTCTGAGCCCTGCTATTCAAACATGAAACACTGCAGAAAGGACTAAACTCTCTCAAAATCAACTGGGAAAATCTGTTTATTTTTGTGAGATAAATTAATAAGTTTTAGAGTCAGCAAGGTCTTGAGTCATACTTGTAAACGGAACTTGGCATTTGAGATTTGTCACAGTCACCAATGGTAGGAAAGATTATGGTCATTTCTATGCCATTAGCTTTAGATATGTTTTATGATATTTTTAAACACTTTAGTATTCAGGAGCAGGACCTTCTTTCCATTTTATGCTTGGCCTCGTTTTTCTGTATGCCAGAGCTTCTCACTCACCTATAACAAACGTGAAAGAGATCTTAGGATACTTCTTTTTCCTTTTAATATTTTCATACACACACACACACACACACACACACACACACACACACACACACTTTATAATCAAATAGATCCAAATGATTGGATATTAGAAGAAATTTCCTAACTAAAACAGTTACTGAACACTGGAATAGGCTCCCTGGGGAGGTGGTAGGACACTCACTGCTGGGAGTGTTTAAAAACCACATAGATGTGGTGCTAAGAGATGTGGCCTAGCAACAGACTCGGTGTTTGGTAATGGTTGGACTTATCTTCAAGCCCTTTTCCAATTGAAACAATGCTGTGAAATCTTTTCCCTGCTAAAACCAGGGAATAAACCTCAATAATGTCCAGTAGGATTAGCCACAGAACCCATGAAATAAATGTCAGAGGTCCAAAGAAACTGCCAGCAGGTCCTTATTGGTAAGCCAAGAAAAGCACAAGAGAGCTGAGCCAGCAATAGCTGCTAAATGCCCCAAATGACTGCTCATGGTTCAGTCTGCTCATGTTGCTTTCACTGTATTAGAGCTAGCAGTACCTCCAGATGAATAGGTCACTTGTGAATGAAACTATCCAAAGCAAAAAATAAAGTGCTGCAAGAATTGTTATTGTCATGAGTACTAGAACATGGCTACATTTGAAGGTTTTTGTGGTTGGAGGTAGGAACCACTTTTTAAGGTCTTTGTCCAGCTCTGGAGCACTCAATACAGGAAGGACAATGGACCTGATGGAGACGGTCTAGATGAGTGACACAAAAATGATCAGAGGGTTGAAGCAGCTCTGCTACAAGGACAGGCTGAGGGAACTGGGGGTGTTCAGCCTGGAGAAGAGAAGGCTCCAGGCAGACCTAATAGCAGTCTTCAAGTACCTGTAGGGGACCTACAAGAAGGCTGCAGAGAGACTGTTTGCAAAGGTCTGCAGGGACAGAACAAGGGCAATGGCTTCAAACTAGAGCAGAACAGATTTAGATTGGATCTTAAGAACAAGTTCTTTGCCATGAAGGTGGTGGGACACTGGAAGAGGTTCCCCAGAGAGGTAGCTGAGGATATTGAAGGTGAGGCTGGAGAGGGCTGTGGGCAACCTGATCTAGTTGAGGATGTCCCTGCTGAGTGCAGAGGAGGTTGGACTTGATGAGCTTTGGAGGTCCCTTCCAACCCAGACCCTTCTGTGACTCTGTGAACAGTACCAAATTTGTACCAGATGTCTCTTTTTCCTAAGAAGCTCCACATACTCACAGTGGTTGTTGGCTTGGCACCCCAGATAAATGTCAACTTAGGGATTTGTTTCTTAACTATTCAATATGACCAGAAATGTCCCTTCTAAACTTCTTCTGTAGATGTGGCTATTTTAAAACAATTTCTCTGTTTTGCTCTGGAGTTGCCTTCCTATGAATTTGTGTTTGCCCAACAGACAAGCATGACTTTTGCAAACAGTGGTTGATAAGAGCTTTGTTGGGTGAAATATGAATTTATCCCTATCATGCTGCATTGTCTTGGATTATTCAGGCCTGAGAACTGGACTGGAGTGGGGAAAACAAACAAACAAACAAAAAACCAAACAAGAAAGACAGAAATTTTCAGATATCTTTTGACTCGACTGAAAACAATTTCATGATGTTTTTCTACCTCCCCACTGCACCTTGCACTATGTAACAGCAGCTTGGGATGATGAGCATCTGCAGTCTTGCGATTACAGAATTGGTGACCACTCACCTGGGATTCTGATGAGGGCCAGAAGTGTGGAAAGGGCACAGAAATAAAAAGTACTTTATAAATTTCCCAGCTGATACATTGGACTGGCAGGGAAACTGCCTGAGAAGATTGAGGTGGAGTCATCAGCATGAATACAAATCAGAACATTTGCTGTAAAAGAAAGCTCAAAAAAACCATACCAGAAAAGTGATGCAGCTGTGTTGTTCCACTCATTAAATTACATTAACACAGATTTGAAACGTAAACTCCAGGCCTTTGCTGGCACCAAGCTCTTCTACTCATTAATCTTCTTAATGCAGCCAATGAACTTTAGCATTAAAGAATACATGGTAGGTTCTGTGATTCCTTGCCTTATTTTAGGTTCCGTGATTCCTTGCCTTATTTTTTTCCAGCTCCATAAAGCTCTTTAGCTGATCATTATGTACACACACACAGAATCACAGAATCACAGAATCACAGAATGGGCTGGGCTGGAAGGGACCTCCAAAGCTCATTCAGCCCAAACCCTCTGCAGTCAGCAGGGATATCCTCAACTAGATGAAGTTGCCCAGAGCCCTTTCCAGTCTCACCTTCAATATCTTCAAGGATGGGGACTCAGCCACCTCCTGGGGCAACTTGTTCCAGTGTACCACTACCCTCATGGTGCAGAACCTGTTCCTAACATCCAATCTCAATCTGCTCTGTTCTAGTTTGAAGCCATTGCCTTCACCCTATCACCACAGACCTTTTGAAGCAGCCTCTCTCGATCCTTCTTGTAGCACCCTTCTATATGGACCTACACTGCTTCAAAACTCTTATGAGTGTAGAAGGTGCCCATTTGCAAAAAAAAAAAATGAAAAAAGCAAATGATCTTATAGACAAAAATGATGTTCCTGAACGAGAAGAATGGAAAATCAACAGACTGGAAATATTCCAGTTTTCTTTGGCATGCAAGATGCAAGTTTTACTGTTGGGATGAGAAAAAAAGTATATCTCATAGATCAAAATTCTGCTATGACTGCAGGCACATATGTTAAAGTCAGTGTTGGGGGTTTTTTTTATGGAAAAAAGGAGGGAGAAGGAAGATCAAAACAAAAACACAACCTCAAACCTACTCCAATTTACATATTCACACAGTTCGTCACACAGATCCTTGTTTCCATCTACCCCAACAAGCCTTTCTCTATCCATCACCACTACCAGCATCCACCACCACTACCCCTCATCACCACTACCAGCATATATACACCAACACTCACTTTATTATCCACAAACACACATCTAAGTCATGGGCTGCTGGTGGAACTGTCAGCATGTCTTAGCTGTGTGGGGGATGACCTGGGACAGGAAGGGAAGCTGCTTTAACCAGCTATGGCACCAAGCTCATTTACAACCAGCAGGGTTTTTTTGTTACATGGAGATCTGCAAGGCTGCCCTGTCAGAGAATCACAGAATCACAGAGAAGATCCAGTTGGAAGAGACCTTCAAGCTCACCCTGTCCAACCTTCCACCCAGCACTGTACGGTCAACACTAAACCATGCCCCTGAGCACCAGCTCCACAGGCTGCTTAAACACCTCCAGGGATGGGGACTCCAGCACTGCCCTGGGCAGAACATTCCAAGCTCTGAGAATCCTCTCTGGGAAGAAATATTTCCTAGCATTCAGCGTGAACCTCCCCTGCTGCAGCTTGGAACCATTTCCTCTGCTTCTGTTGCTTGCTGCCAAGCAGCAGAGGCTGCCCCCTCCTTGCTCCACTCTCCCTTCAGACCATTCTGTGATTCTGCGATCTTGCAGTTAGTGTTTAGCACTTGTAATTCTCACATTGTATCTGTTGCTTTAAGAAATGAAACCATTTGATTATTTTAATTTCTGAACATGTGTCAGTGCAAGTCTTTATTGTGGCACTGGACAAAGAGAGGCAAATGTTATTTTTTCCGCATAGCATCACAAGAGTGCTGGACTCTAAGCGAGGCAGACATCAGGACCTTGCCCATAAGGCTACACCTGATACAATAGTATTACGACAGCTAGAAGCCAGAGTAATGCTCATCAAATCTCACAGCACAAGAGTAAAGTCCAGCACGTTGCCCATTGTTATCTATGTTTTAGAGGGCTTGGGCAGCAATCACAGAATGTAAGAGGTTGGAAGGGACCTCCAGAGACCACTGAGTCCAACCTCTCTGCCAAAAGTAGGATCACGCAGGGCTGTCAGAAGATGCCACACCACCCTATGTGACCAGAGCCAGACAAATTCATGGTTACTGACAGCATATGCATCCATCATCTACTGCAAACCTTTTTGGCTGTCAGTGAAGAGTGAACTGGGGTGAAACACACACACAGAGGAGACTCAAGGCACTGAGTTCCTTTAATCAGTGCCATCCTTACTACAGACTGTCAAAAGTTCCATCAGATCCAACCTTGCTGCAACCAACATAGTAAGGGCAGCACTGACAAGACTCTTCAAGAAAAGTACAAAACTAGTTCAAGCAAATAATGTCCCCAGCTCTGAACTTCACTGCAATTGGTGGGAGCCTGTGTGAAGAAAGTCTGGCCGTTGAATGACAGATAACACATGCATTTCATTAATCTAATTCAGATCTTTTGTTTTAATTCTTGTACCTTATTTTTATTAAATTCACCACCAGGAGATTTACAACCAAAACGATACTGGTAGAGAAAATACTGTACTGAGAAAATATGATTCTTAGGAGAAGAACAATTAAGCACTACAATTGTTGATATTATGTTTTCTTTGCAGACTATAGATCAAGCAAAGCAAAGAGTTATCATCCTGAGCTATTTGTGTTTCATGTAATAATGCCTTAATGATTCAATTAGCATTGATTTCTTCAGCTGCAACAATATTTTCTGACTGATCTAGTAATTTAGCTCTCACTGTTGATTGATACGATTCCTATGAGTAATAAAGCAGTTTGAAAGAGATTTATTTAATAATTCACAAATCACTTCAAAGAAGATTCTTATTGTCTCTGCCACTAGTACTCCTTGAGGTTTCAGAAACAGAGATACAAATCATAGGATGGTTTAGGTTGGAAGGGACCTCAAAGATCATCTAGTTCCAATCCTCTGCCATAGGCAGGGACACCTCCCCAAAGAACAGGTCACTCAAGGCCTCATCCAACCTGGCCTTGAACACCTCCAGGGAGGGCACAGCCAGAACCTCCCTGGGCAATCTGTGCCAGTGTCTCATTACCCTCCTTCAAATGGTTAGGCATTTGTAATGGTGCATCTGTCTTTTAAGCAGCCTGACATAGCTGTGATAACTCCGTGTTGGAAGAGACAGAGTTACCAACCTTTAGGTGGAGAAGACTAAGATAAGGATGGGGAAAGTGAAGTTGAATGTGCATTGCAGAGAATGTGCACAGCTCACAGGGGAACAACAGAGGCAACTTGCACAGAGTCAATACATAGAATCTGCTTTTGAATCTCATCCAGAAGCCTCCTTTGCTGTAAGAAAATACCTTAATATTGAGCATAATTGGGTATTAGAGTAGATTTCCACAGAGAAAGTTAAATCTGTTACTGAAAGTGATCAGAGAAAAGTGCTCAAGCTGTATGAAACAGGGAAGTTTGTTCTAGTATGGAAATGGTAGTCTATAAACCATAGAATCACAGACAGAATCATAAAATCACAGAATCATAGAATGGTCTCGGTTGGAAAGGACTGTGAAAGTCAACAAGTCCCATCCCCCCTGCAGTCAGCAGGGGCATTCTCAACTAGATCAGGTTGGCCAGAGTCCTGTCCAGCCTCACCTTGAGTATTTCCAGGGATAGGGACCCCAGTGAATTATCCTCCTAAGTATTTTGGAGAAAGACAAGTGCTTCAGAACTCCTGTGGCACAGACCTAACCAATCACAGCTTCACAGTCTTTGGAACACCTCCTGTAGCAGTGGCAAAAAAAATACACAAGGAGAACTTGATCAGCCTTTCTAAACAGCATCAGCTCCATGATCTGTTTGTCCACGCCCCACAGTGCTTCATCATTTCCACACTGCTAAGCAGGTCCTGTGCAAATGAAAAGCTCTTTCAATGGGTGTGTATGTGTCTCTTTCTGCAGGTGTTTATACACACTGCTTATTTCACGATGGCTCCCCAAGCAAAATCCCTCACTCTGCTTTATTAATTGGCTAGTATTTCCTGGGGAAAGCAGACAGTTCTGGAACACAGAGATTTTTACTTGAAGTCATATTGTCTGACATTTATTTTAAACTCAGAGGGGAACAATTCAACCAAAAAGACAATGTGGGAAAAAAAAACCACCACCAACAACAAAAATTTAGCAAACACAAAAAAATGAATCAGAGAAGCCTGCATGAAGCTCTGAGTAGGGTTAACCCTCACTGGGCTCTATCAGCTTCCCCTATTAATTTCAGTCTTTCAAGGAGGATGAATAACCCTGTGTTTAAAGTACAGTATAGGGAGACTGCAGACATCAGTTCTCTTCCTCCCTCTGATTAAACTCGTTACGTGACCTTGCAGAGAAGGAGGTTTTAGTTTGAAACTGCACTCCAGTTACTTGCACATACATAGAGCAGCCTTTTGCAAAAATACATGTTCAACAGTTGAGTGCTTTGCTGAGATTGTGCTTTCACAATTTGGGGCTGATATTCAGAGCCTTAATCTGCCTCTGCTTTAACGTCCTATCTTGCTCCTGCATAAAACGGAGATAATGACTCTTACCTAGCTGCACTGCATGGGCATGTTGCACGGCTCCATTCATTCATACAAAATTCATAAAGCTTTCTGAGATCCCTAATAAAAGATTCTACAGAGCTACGAATGATTATTTAATG
Organism: Semnornis frantzii; assembly: GCA_013399775.1. Lineage (NCBI taxonomy): Eukaryota > Metazoa > Chordata > Aves > Piciformes > Ramphastidae > Semnornis > Semnornis frantzii. Next base: position 86,814 of record VWYK01127857.1, on the reverse strand, counting down.
ATGGAAAATTGAAACGTGGCATGGTGAATATAAATGAGAGTGAGACAGGTGGTGCCGCCCAGACAGGCCCGGGTTGTCTCCTTCAAGTGAGTCTCAACCAGAAGGCAAACATGAATGCAACAAAGCTTGCTTGTGTCTAAGCACTGTGCTACAACGAGCCTCTTATCACAAGTTTCTCAAGAGTAAAAAGTTCTTTCAAACTAGATTGTCGTGGTGGGTTTGCAGCACATGGAATTCGGGATTTACCTGCCAAAGGTAAACTCCCAGGCTTATGCAGAATTTGGAAGTGGAATAAAATTATTATTTACAAAAGGAGGCTAAATATAAAAGGTCATAAACATACACAAATACATATACACACATACAACTAGACAATAGCCCAGCTACTCCCCTGCATGCCCCTCTGGACAAAGCCCAGGGGCTGTTGCCAGCTAACATAATACTACCTCTCCCCACTCTCAGTCAGTGTTCTTACCAATAACCCAAATGACAGTGAGGAGGACAAGCAAGCAAGGCCAGAAGGAAAGGGGGAAAAGGAAACAAGAGAGCCCAGAACAAGCTTCAAATCATACAGAAATTTTGGAGATCAGTGGAATGGGATGAACATATCTCTCATGTTTTGNATCTGTGCCAGTGTCTCATTACCCTCCTTCAAATGGTTAGGCATTTGTAATGGTGCATCTGTCTTTTAAGCAGCCTGACATAGCTGTGATAACTCCGTGTTGGAAGAGACAGAGTTACCAACCTTTAGGTGGAGAAGACTAAGATAAGGATGGGGAAAGTGAAGTTGAATGTGCATTGCAGAGAATGTGCACAGCTCACAGGGGAACAACAGAGGCAACTTGCACAGAGTCAATACATAGAATCTGCTTTTGAATCTCATCCAGAAGCCTCCTTTGCTGTAAGAAAATACCTTAATATTGAGCATAATTGGGTATTAGAGTAGATTTCCACAGAGAAAGTTAAATCTGTTACTGAAAGTGATCAGAGAAAAGTGCTCAAGCTGTATGAAACAGGGAAGTTTGTTCTAGTATGGAAATGGTAGTCTATAAACCATAGAATCACAGACAGAATCATAAAATCACAGAATCATAGAATGGTCTCGGTTGGAAAGGACTGTGAAAGTCAACAAGTCCCATCCCCCCTGCAGTCAGCAGGGGCATTCTCAACTAGATCAGGTTGGCCAGAGTCCTGTCCAGCCTCACCTTGAGTATTTCCAGGGATAGGGACCCCAGTGAATTATCCTCCTAAGTATTTTGGAGAAAGACAAGTGCTTCAGAACTCCTGTGGCACAGACCTAACCAATCACAGCTTCACAGTCTTTGGAACACCTCCTGTAGCAGTGGCAAAAAAAATACACAAGGAGAACTTGATCAGCCTTTCTAAACAGCATCAGCTCCATGATCTGTTTGTCCACGCCCCACAGTGCTTCATCATTTCCACACTGCTAAGCAGGTCCTGTGCAAATGAAAAGCTCTTTCAATGGGTGTGTATGTGCCTCTTTCTGCAGGTGTTTATACACACTGCTTATTTCACGATGGCTCCCCAAGCAAAATCCCTCACTCTGCTTTATTAATTGGCTAGTATTTCCTGGGGAAAGCAGACAGTTCTGGAACACAGAGATTTTTACTTGAAGTCATATTGTCTGACATTTATTTTAAACTCAGAGGGGAACAATTCAACCAAAAAGACAATGTGGGAAAAAAAAACCACCACCAACAACAAAAATTTAGCAAACACAAAAAAATGAATCAGAGAAGCCTGCATGAAGCTCTGAGTAGGGTTAACCCTCACTGGGCTCTATCAGCTTCCCCTATTAATTTCAGTCTTTCAAGGAGGATGAATAACCCTGTGTTTAAAGTACAGTATAGGGAGACTGCAGACATCAGTTCTCTTCCTCCCTCTGATTAAACTCGTTACGTGACCTTGCAGAGAAGGAGGTTTTAGTTTGAAACTGCACTCCAGTTACTTGCACATACATAGAGCAGCCTTTTGCAAAAATACATGTTCAACAGTTGAGTGCTTTGCTGAGATTGTGCTTTCACAATTTGGGGCTGATATTCAGAGCCTTAATCTGCCTCTGCTTTAACGTCCTATCTTGCTCCTGCATAAAACGGAGATAATGACTCTTACCTAGCTGCACTGCATGGGCATGTTGCACGGCTCCATTCATTCATACAAAATTCATAAAGCTTTCTGAGATCCCTAATAAAAGATTCTACAGAGCTACGAATGATTATTTAATGATGGAAAATTGAAACGTGGCATGGTGAATATAAATGAGAGTGAGACAGGTGGTGCCGCCCAGACAGGCCCGGGTTGTCTCCTTCAAGTGAGTCTCAACCAGAAGGCAAACATGAATGCAACAAAGCTTGCTTGTGTCTAAGCACTGTGCTACAACGAGCCTCTTATCACAAGTTTCTCAAGAGTAAAAAGTTCTTTCAAACTAGATTGTCGTGGTGGGTTTGCAGCACATGGAATTCGGGATTTACCTGCCAAAGGTAAACTCCCAGGCTTATGCAGAATTTGGAAGTGGAATAAAATTATTATTTACAAAAGGAGGCTAAATATAAAAGGTCATAAACATACACAAATACATATACACACATACAACTAGACAATAGCCCAGCTACTCCCCTGCATGCCCCTCTGGACAAAGCCCAGGGGCTGTTGCCAGCTAACATAATACTACCTCTCCCCACTCTCAGTCAGTGTTCTTACCAATAACCCAAATGACAGTGAGGAGGACAAGCAAGCAAGGCCAGAAGGAAAGGGGGAAAAGGAAACAAGAGAGCCCAGAACAAGCTTCAAATCATACAGAAATTTTGGAGATCAGTGGAATGGGATGAACATATCTCTCATGTTTTGTTCAGCCCCTTCAAGAGTAGAGGCCATCTGCCTGGACCCGCAGAATCACAGAGACATTCAGCCCCTCAGGATCACCAAGTCCAACTCAGAACCCTGCTCTACAAGGCTCACCCTAAACCATATCCCCAAGCACCATGTCCAAATGACCTTTAAACACATCCAGGGTTGGTGACTCCTCCACCTCCCTGGGCAGCACTTCCAATGCCTGACCACTCTTGCTGGGAAAAAAGTCTTCTAATATCCATCTAACCCTGTCCTGCTGCAACTTGAGGCTGTTCCCTCTTGTTCTATGGCTAATGACCTGAGAGAAGAGATCAGCACCAACCTCTCCACAACCTCCTTTGAGGTAGCTGTAGACACTGATGAGGTCTCCCCGCAGCCTCTTCTTTTTAAGGGTAACCATCCCCAGCTCCTTCAGTCAGTCTCTGTAAGATTTATTCTCCAGCTTCACAGCTTCCTTGCCCTCCTCTGCACTGGATCCAGCACCTCAATGTCTCTCTTGCATCAAGGTGTCCAAAAGTGGACCCAACACTTGAGCTGTGGCCTCATCTGATCTGAGTTCAATGGGATTGTCCTGCTTGACACAGCATTTCTAATCTCAGCCATCTGGATGCCTTTGGCTTCCTTGGCCACCTGGGCACACTGATGGCTCATATTCAGTTTCTTCTCCATTACAAGCCCCAGGTCCTGGACAGCTTTCCAGCCACACTGCCCCCAAGCCCATAACATTGCTTGTGCTTACTGTGATCCAAGTGCAGGACCTGGAATTTGGCCTTGCTAAAGCTCATCAGCTCTCTGGAATTCTCTGGAAAACTTTTATTTACAATTAAGACACTAATCTGAAACCTGTAACCATTGTACAAATGGCAATTACACTATCAAAAAGGAAAACAAGACTCAGAGTTCACTGTAGGTTGATCTCAGAGGTCTCTTCTAACCTGGTTGTTTGTCCCTTTCTTCCTGTCAGCTAAGGAATTCACATACTAATATTCCCTATCCATTAATTGATATTATTAATATATCTAGGTCAAACATTTCTAGGGCAAGGGAACAGGAGGTGATAGAACTGGCTGCTACACAGCCTCTTTCTCATGGCTTTAGAATTAAAGCACAGAATACAATAAATGTTAAATCCTGTCTGCTCTTTCCTCAGCCTGTTTCTGTGCCTGCTACAGAAATCACTGGTTAGCAATGAATGGCCTTTGATTCAGCCTTATCCTGTTTGACACACTCGGGGTGTCCCCAGTTTCCTGTCCTTCCTTAACTAAAGCGGCCAATACTCACCCATCCCAAACATTTTCCCTCTTTCTATGCAATGTCTCCATGGAACAGAACTACTCGTCACCACTCATTTTTTTCCCTCCTGCATATCTCTCACACTTCACAGTTGCTGCTCCCTGAGAGGCATCCTCAAGCCGGTCTCCTTCTCTTTACTTGAAGCTAGACAGAACTGAAAGTGTTGGAATACATGCTCATGGATTTACTTCCGGCTCTTTTGGATTTGCTCAAGAGCAGGTTCAATTGCCTGGACTATACCCTCTCCCTTCAGTCTTGCCAAGGAAGAAATATCCATAAAGCTCACCTTAAAAAAAGCCTTTATAGCTGCATTGGTGATGTGCGCTTTAGTACATCAGTTGTACCATGCAGCCACAGCATTGGTGAGGCAGACTGTCCTGCAGCCCATCAGAATGAGATGTCTCAGGTGAAAACACAGCTACAAGAGCAATTATCTCATACAGTTACCAGCTGGCAGCTTGACTGCTTAAGAGACCACGGATTAGATGTTTCTCACAGGCTCACAGGATGTTGGGAGTTGGAAGGGACCACTGCAGATCTTCGAGTCCAACCTCCCTGCCAGAGCAGGACCAGACAATCTAGCACAGGTTGCACAGAACACATCCAGACAGGGCTGGAAAGGCTCCAGAGAAGGAGACTCCACAACCTCTCTGGGCAGCCTATGCCAGTGCTCTGAGACCCTTCCAGTCAAGCAGTTCTTTCTCATGTTGAGCTGAAACTTCCTGTGCTGCAGTTTCCATCCCTTGTCCCTTGTCATATGCTAGGGCACAAGTGAGCAGAGGCTGTCCCTGTCCCTTCCTTCCTGACCCCCAGCCCTCAGCTATTTACAGACATTGCTCAGATCCCCTCTCAGTCTTACAATACGAAAATATGCTCCTCCTGCTTTAGAACTGAGGCATGGTGTGCTTGCTTCCTGAGAAGGGGAAAAAAGCTACTATCCATTTAGGAATGGCAAGTCATGCCTTACTGCTCATCCCAGTTTAAAAGAAGAAAAAAACTCTTCAATATCATTATTTTTAATTACAGAATCTCATCTAATATTCTCTCACGAAAAGGTATGACCATAAGAAAGGAAATCACAGAATCACAGGTTTGCAATTAAAGGTTGCAAGGGACCCCCAAAGACCATTGAGTCAAACTCCCCTGCCAGAACATAATCACCTAGGGCAGGCCACACAGGAACACATCCAGGTTGGCTTTGAAAGCTTTCAGAGAAGGAGACTCTGCAATATCTCTGGGCGGCCTGTGAGGAGCACTATAAAGAAAACTTTAAATAAAGAACTAAGTATTAGATTTCCACAAGTCTTCCCCCTGGATTGTCTACTACTGGAGCTGTAATACTTAAGAATAGCAGTGCTCAATCTGTTAAAAGATCATATCAGTGGCATAACATGTGTTTTTGTTTTCCTTCTTGGGTTAAAATCATGTCATTGCACCTCTGGTAAGAGTTACTTTGCCTTCTCTTGTTGATAAGTTTCAAAATGTCAAGGTTTATAGAATCAGAGAATCACAGAATTGTCAGGGCTGGAGGGGACCTCAAGGTTCACCCAGTTCCAACCTCCCTGCCATGGGCAGGGACACCTCACACTAGATCAGGTTGCCTAAAGCCACATCCAGCCTGGAATTAAAAAATTCCAAGATGAGGCTTGCACCATCTCCCATGGGCAACCTGTTCCTACCACACAACCTAGTCAGATCTTTTTAAAAACAGATGCATACATTAGTTTTTGACACAGGCCAAGATGTTGTTGGCTTTCTTGGCCATCTGGGCACACTGCTGGCTCACCACCAACATTCCCAGATGCTTTCCTGCCGGGCAGTTTTCCATCCACTCCTCCCCAGGCCTGTAGTATTGCATGGGGCTGTTGTGATCCAAGTGCAGGACCTGGCACGTGGCCTTGTTAAACTTCATACAATTGATGTCAGACTGCCTATCCAGCTTGTCCAGATGCCTCTGCAGAGCATGCCTCTGTCTCTACAGATAATGTAGAGATAGTGAAGTTTATTATCTGAACAGAAACACAGATTTTCCTCCTCAGCATTATGACTAGGAGGGTAATCCCCTTTGATTTGCCATTAAGTTCTCAAATATCATCTACAGCTCTCTCATGAACTCATCTGACTGTAAAGCCAGATCTACTATCAGAAAGATAGTAGAAGGATTTCGTTGTCCCTTAAAACAATGTAACATTATCATCTGTTTTGAAGTCCTCACTTCTGGATTTCTTACTGCTCTGAGAGGTGGTTGTAGTGAGGTGAGTGTTGGTTTCTTCTCCCAAGTAACTAATGATAGGGCAAGAGGAAATGACCTGAAGATTGGATATTAAGAAAAAAATTTTTACTGCAAGAGTGGTCAAGCATTGAAATAGGCTGCTCAGGGAAGTGGTGGAGTCCACATCAGTGGAGGTGCTCAAAAAGCAAAGAGCCATGCCACTCTGGGCTGTGGTTTAATGGGTATGATGGCTTGGGTTGACAGCTGGACTCCGTAACCTTAGAGGTCTTGTCCAACTGAACGGATTCTAAGATTTGTCTATGACCTGTAATGTGCCTTACTCAACAAGGCCTGTGGTAGTGCCCTGAAGGAAGCAAGCAGCTCGGGGGCTAACAGGGAGTAGGTGAGTAAGCAAAAAGAATGTACTGATAAGTGAAACACCAGAGTGAGTAGTGAGAATTAGCAAGGAGGACATCTTCAAGTTAAAATCGTTTTAGTCAGCTGAGGCTAATCCATTAGAGAGAAATCCTTTCTAACTAGATTTTTACATTGAAAATTTACTCAGCTGTATTACTAACAAGATTAGGTGGTCACATTTTACTATGTTTCTTTGCCTGCATCATCTTAATTATTAACACAGGAACTCTCTGGACTGACTGCTCCTATAGCTATAGGATGTTGAGGTCATTTGGATACCAAGTTTGTAAACAGAGCATTCCTACTAGTGAGAAGTGAAGACCTTGTTACATACATGGGAGCTGCAAAATATCTGGACCTCCCCCAAGATGAAAAACAATATTGAATGTACATTTTTTATATGTCACTGGAAAGCTATTTCCCCTGGATTTACTGTAAGTTCTTACACTTGACCTACAACTGCAATGTCAAGGACCATTAATTACCTTTCAACATGTTATACTAAAGCAAACACATTTTTCTGAAGACTTGCTTGAGTTTAAAAGGGATAAACTAAATTAGCACAACTCCATCATATGAAAACATTCATTTGAATGTATCTTTTCTGTAGATGGAAGCTCCACCACTCTCACACAGCCTTGCTTGCGAATTCAAAAATTACCTTTTCGATACCTACTGATTGTTCTCAGCAGTTTACCATTGGTGAGTTGTAGCTGTGGCATAACTACAGGAGGGTCAGAAAATACCAAGAGAAGTATCTAACAGATCCTGCTAACTGCTTCCATAGAAACATTTCCCCCTTCCACAGTTCCAGTGGCTTTTCAGATTCAGAAGGCTAGAAGGACATGGACCTGATGGTGAGGGCCCAGAGGGGGACACAAAAATGATCAGGGAGTTGGAGCAGCTCTGCTATGAGGACAGGATGAGGGAGCTGGGGGTGTTCAGCCTGGAGAAGAGAAGGCTCCGGGCAGGCCTAATAGCAGTCTTCAACTACCTGAAGGGGACCTACAAGAAGGCTGCAGAGAGACTGTTTGCAAAGGCCTGCAGGGACAGGACAAGGGCAATGGCTTCAGACTAGAGCAGAGCAGACTGAGATTGGATGTTAGGAACAAGTTCTTTGCCAAGAGGGTGCTGGAACACTGGAACAGGTTGCCCACGGAGTTGGATGGAGCTCTATCCGTGGAGATACTGAAGGTGAGGCTGTACAGGGCTGTGGGCAACCTGATCTAGTTGAGGATGCCCCTGCTGAGTGCACAGCACTGAGTGACCTTTGAAAGGCCCTTCCAACGCAGACCATTCTTATGATTCTATGATTCGAATGCTATTCCCTCCTCTGGAGTTATTTGTTGAGTAATTTACTAATATTGAACAGTTCAGTGCCTTAGTGATAATTTATCTTTTTGTATCCTAGTCTCTGCACTCACTAGGTGTATGTCAGCAGAGTGCCCTGTGCTCTATAAGACAACCAAGGATTTTGACTTAAATTCGAAAGTGGAACATTTGAAGGGAAAAAAAGAAAAAGAGAGCAAAATTTTCTCCAGCAAACAGGACAAATTCTGTTATATTTCTATTAAATATAAACATATTTAAAGTGAAATAAAGTTGACAATAAAGTGTATTAGAGAAGCTGACTGTCCTTTTTATAATGCTCATTACTGCATCCTTTCTGTCTCCTTGAGAACAATGTCAGATTGCTCCCTATTGTACATTTATTAACATTCTGTCCAGTCTATATTTAAATGTGTCAACAACAGGGTTCCCACCATTTCTCTGTTCTACAATCTATTCCACTCAGCTCTAAAATTACCCTGTTATAATTTCCTGACACTATCTCTACTTAACCCTCTAGTTCCATCCTAAAAAATGCTTTCTTCAGTGTTAAGAGTCAGAACATTTGGCTGTGTCCCCACTTGCTCTCTACTGTTGGGCAAACAGGCTACCAAAGGTGGCAATACTCTTGGCAGCAACATCTAGAATCAGAGAATCACAGAATGATCTGGGCTGGAAGGGACCTCCAAAACTCATCCAGTCCAACCTCCTCTGCACTCAGCAGGGACATCCTCAACTAGATCAGGTTGCCCACAGCCCTTCCCAGCCTCACCTTCAATATCTCCAGGGATGGGGTTCCAGCCACCTCTGTGGGCAACCTGTTCCAGTGTTCCACCACCCTCATGGCAAAGAACTTGTTCCTAACATACAATCTAAATCTGTTTTGCTCTAGTTTGAAGCCATTGTCCTCATCCTGTCCCTGCAGGCCTTTGCAAACAGTCTCTCTGCAGCCTTCTTGCAGCCCCCTTCAGGTACTGGCAGGCTGCTATTAGGTCTGCCTGGAGCCTTCTCCAGGCTGAACACCCCCAGCTCACTCACCCTGTCCTCATGGCAGAGCTGCTCCATCTAGTTTAAGGCTGTTAAGTACATCATATTAAAAAAGACTCTTTTCCATTACTTATTACTGACATTTAACTGTTTTGCCAGAAATATTTCATCCTGCCTCAAGCTGAGTTTAAGGCGATTTTTCTTTCCTGTCAGTCAAAACAACTGTGCTATTAGCCAATGGGACAATATTCTTTCTTCTGCATCTAAGAACTCCAGTGAGTTTTCCTTTAAGCAGCCCTAGCATGGCAGCTTGAGAACAGAAACTTCAAATATGAATAATTTCTCCTGCTTTTCTTTATTTTTCTTCCTTTTTTTTTTTTTAAATACACCCTTAATTCAATCAAAAATTTTCCCTAGCTCTCAAGCCAAACTAAATATGAAAAACTGTATTTCACAGACAGCTACCTATTGCTTTCATTAGCACTGTGATTACCCTTCTGTGCTCCCACTGCCTGCAGCACTCACTTATGGCCTGGCCTGTAGGATACTGATTATCCTCAGCTTCCACTGAAATCATGTGGAAGCTGAGCATACTACTCAAGATGTAGGAGGCCCTCAGCCACTGATAGGAGCAGGTACTTAAAGATTAGCAACATATTGACAACATCACAGGAGCAGCCACTTACTAATATTACAGCAATCCTTTTGGGGGAAAAAGAAAGGAAGGAAAAAAAAAAAGGCAAGACCTTCTGTATTATTAATTGCAGCGAAATCTGGTGGCCAAACTGCTACAGCAGCAAGGAACTTGAGAGGAAAAGTGGAAGAGAGGAAGTGTGATCCACAGCATGTGCTGCATTGGCCCATCCGTCACGGGACACAAAACCCTCCCCATTCATGCCCTAATAACCACGATAGAAATCAGCTGTTAGCACAGGGGGGAAGAGGAAAGAAGAGAAGAAGGGGAAGCTGGAAAAAAATGCACACTTCAGCATTGTTACAAAGCAGCACCAGCAATGCAAAGTATCTTGAGACAAAGATCTGCCTCTACGGCCCATCAAGTCCAATTTAAGGCTTATTTGAACTAATTTGTTCTTTCCTACAGCTGAGTATGTCCTTCAGAGCAAAGTGATATTATGTGGCTGCCCAAATATCTGATCTTCTACTTGAGTAACTTTTCTACAGCTCCAAAGCAGGGATGATCTATTCACTGGGGAAGATGGGATGGACCGATGGGTTAGCAGTCCCTCGATACAGCAGAGATGAAGAAGAATGAATGTGAACAGGACTTGTATCCAAGCCTTCCAGTTGACAGGTTATCTAAGGAGCATGTGTGAGATTGGATATGATATAACAATTCCCATCAGCTGTGTAATGAGTCTCAGACAGAAGCAAGAGCCACTGTAATTCCAAATTAAATACTCCATGCAAATTGTCGTGGAGTTCAAATCACAGAATCACAGAATTATTGAGGCTGGAACAGACCTCTGAGATCATCAAGCCCAGTCTATGGCCCAACACCACCACCACGACCAGACCATGGTACTGAGTGCCACATCCAAGCTTTCCTCAAACGCCTGCAGGGACAACAACTCCATCACCTCCCAGAGCAGTCCGATCTAGTGTCTGATTCCCCTTTCCATCAGGAAGTGCTCCCTAACACCCAGTCTAAACCTCCCCTGGCACAGCTTCAGGCCATGCTCTCTTCTCTTGGCACAAGCTTCCTGGGAGCAGAGCCTGACCCCCACCTGACTACGACTTCCCTTCAGGTAGCTGTAGAGAGTGATAAGGTCCCCCCTGAGTCTCCTTTCCTCCAGGCTGAACACCCCCAGCTCCCTCAGCCTCTCCTCAGTAGCCTTCCCCTCCAGCCCCCTCCCCATTCTCATCACTCTCCTCTGGCCTCACTCCAGCCCCTCAATGTCTCTCTTGCAGTGAGGGCCCAGAGCTGCACACAGTGCTCCAGGTGAGGCCTGCCCAGTGCCAGTACAGGGCAGAATTGCATTCCTAGTGCTGCTGGCCACACTGCTCCTGATACAAGCCAAGATGCCACTGGCCAAGATGCCAATGCTGCATCCAAACAGCAAATAGTGTGAAATCTATATTCAATAAAACGAATTATTGAAAAAGTTCTGCTTTTACCAATTTTACCCTGGGGGATAAACTAAATGTTCCTCAATGGCAGAATAGGTCAAGTAAGTGAAGTTTCTTACAGACCACAGCATTTCAGCCTTGCCAGTGGAATTTTTGTGGGGGAAGATGAAAAGCCACAAAGCAGGAGAGCTGGATTGTGATGTATTCATGTGCTACAGGAAAAACTGTGATCCCTCTTTGGAGTGTCTTGAAATCTTACTGACTCATGAAAAGCTGTGAGTGCCACATAACTTAGAAGTGTTAGAAACTGTTACGTGTGTTAACATCTTACTTTTAAAGAAATTAAGCAGAACTGAACAAGAAATAAGAATTACAAAGCTAAAATTCAGGGCAGAAGGAAAACCAGGAAACACTGAAGCAGCAACCTAACTTTCAGATGTTTACATCATAGTTTGTATTTTTTTTTAAATCCTTTTATCTTCTCATGTAATTATTTACACTGCCAATACCTAATTGTGGAAGACGAGAATTTGTGAAGGCCATAAATAAAAAATTGGCTATTTAGCTTATAAATGAAATGGAGAATCTCTTTAATACATTCCCATTTGGTAGAGACAATAAAAGTCAATTAGATGCAAAAGGTCTATAATGAATGAATGGCCTGGATTCACATAATCTCTGAGCAAAAATGTTCTTCTTGATCATGTATTGCCTATATCACACCTGAACATCACCAATATACTCCTTTGGAAAAACTCCTTTGGAAGAACAGGCCAATGGGGTCCTGGGGGGCATTCAGAAGAGTGCATCCAGTACATCAAGAGAGGTTCTCCTCCCCCTCTACTCTGCCCTAGTGAGGGCCCACCTGGAATATTGCATCCAGTTCTGGGCTCCCCAGTTCAAGAGGGACAGGTATCTACTGGAAAGAGTCCAACACAGGGCTACAAATATGCTGCAGGGACTGCAGCACTGCCTAATGAGGAGAGGCTGAGAGCTCTGGGGCTGCTTAGTCTGGAGAGGGGAAGGATGAGAGGGGATCTGAGCAATGTCTATAAATAGCTGAGGGCTGGGGGTCCGGAAGGAAGGGACAGGGACAGGCTCTGCTCACTTGTCCCCTGGTATAGGACAAGGGGCAATGGATGGAAACTGCAGCACAGGAAGTTTCAGCTCAACATGAGAAAGAACTACTTGACTGGAATGGTCCCAGAGCACTGGCATAGGCTGCCCAGAGAGGTTGTGGAGTCTCCTTCTCTGGAGCCTTTCCAGCCCTGTCTGGATGTGTTCCAGTGTGACCTGTGCTAGATTGTCTGGTCCTGCTCTGGCAGGAGCGTTGGACTGGATGATCTCCAGAGGTCCCCTGCAACCTCTAACATCCTGTGAGCCTGTGAACTTTGAGTTTCCACCACATACAACTTCACAGGAACTGCAAAACACTCCAAATTATCTTTCACATGAGCACAAATGAACAACATAACCTACTCCAGTTTTGCTGCAGAAAATGAATGCATATGTGGAGATCTCACTCCTAAGTGGTGCTAAATCTATGAACTACATTTTGGGAAGCAGATACAATATCTATCACCATACTAGATTTTGTGTATGCACATAGAGTCATGTTCACACAGATAGGCCTGAATGAAGCTTGCAGATGTTTCTATACCAGCACAGCTGTGGAACCCCAGAATGTCCCACAAGCTGCAAAGCATTCCTGAGAAGCTCAGGAACACTTGGGAACTTAGCCTGAGTTGTACTCCCTGCTGCTGTGGTTAAAGAGCTATTGCTAGCCAAGCTATACAGTTTTGAGGCTAGCTCCACTACTCTTACACAAGCTGCTGGTTTATAGTTCATTGTTCAGGGACAAGTCAACTATTTAGATCAAATAAGAAGCTTCTCTTGAGGCTTATAACCCCCAAGAGTCTTCACATTGTGTGTATCTGGAAAATACTTCTCACTCTACAACCTTTAGAACATGTGGAAAAGGGTTTTCTTTCTTTAAAGCTACTGGTGATTAGAACACATCAGGCCAGCACTTCTGTTTGAAACTAGACAATTTACCGCTTCACTTCCTGCCTCCATCCTTTGTGGCGCTCCAGCATTTCACAGAAGCTGAAAGCCAAGTGAGCTGAACCCTGACATCAATTTTGACTCTCTCTGGAATGAGATATGAAGATGTGATTGAAAATGCTTTTCCTGTTGCATAGTTTGCATATGTCGTGCCCTTACTTATCCCATGGCAACCCCACATCATCAACACATGCCTTGCTCACCACGTGGCTGGAGATGCTGTAATTTTGTCTTTGCAGAGCAGCTCTTAAGCCTGCAGCTTGCTCAGGATGGATGAGCCTCTCTGCTCTTCTGTGCAGCCATCAGATTTAGTCTGCCCTGAGTTCTTTCTGTGTGCTGCTCTGAGTGGTATCTTGCCTTGAAGGTGATCTCACTGAGCTTTAATATGTATATGTGTATATATATATAGATATACATATATATATATATACACACACCTATATATAAAGATCATCCTTGTTACAGGGATTGCACTGCTGCCTGTTGAAGTGGTGAGACTTTGTACTCTATCATGGCTGATTTCTTGACAGTAGAATGCACTGCTCTGCAGCACCCACTTCAGCTTATATTCCTACCCATTTTTTATTAAACAAAAGCCTTCAGCATTTTTAAAATATCAAGGGGATTTTTAAAATTATATTTATTTAAAGATTGCTTCTGGTCTTATGTTTATTAATGCTACGTCTTTCCCTGCTTCCCTTCTGGGTGTGTGAATGTGTAGGAGACAGAGAGGGGTAGCAGGATGCTGCCTTTGTTTTTAATCTGTTTGCATTTTAATACTATAGTGTTTATTTAGTATTACTGATTTTTTATCTTTAAATGAACAATTCCTTGTTTAAACAGAGCAAAACAAGAACTGGAGAGTGTTTTACAAATAACAGCACTATTCTAATTTTTGCTAGCATCAAAATGAGAGTCTAGCAGGATGGGGCTGCTATTCTTAGGCATCACCATATAGAAATAACTACAGCTAACAGGAGTGGTGGCCTCAAGACCCTGAGGCAATGCTGAGTTTTCCCCGTCAAGAACTAAATAGCACCTGCCCAGAGCAGCTCTTTTCAGAGCTGCAAGGTGGCCCCTGAAAAAGAAATGCAACTGTTACAGACTCTTCTCATTAAGGTATGAAACAAGAAGCCAATACCTTGTGAAGCTCAAAGGGAAAAGAGGTAGATCAACTTTTAAAAATCCAGGGACTCAGTGAGAGAGAAATACACCTGACAAAAGAGTAGTATCCCCAGGATCAAGTGGACAAATAAACATGATCAGAACTGAAAAAGGAGACAACTTTGTCTCCCATAAGACCTCAAATTTTTGTATGGAGCTCCCAAGCCTGTACAGGCCATGGGTGGTGCAGTTTCTGCCTTGGGGCTGATTTTGCAGCATTGCAGGGAATTGTGAAGGGGTTCTGGGGTTCAGGTATCTTGCATGAAAAATGCTTTGCCAAAGGGCTGCTTCTTCCCTTCTACAAAAGGACAGAGCTACAAACGTGAATTATTTTTAACCAACTCATTCCCATAATCTCATGGCCATGTTTCAGTTAGAAGATCTACAATACATTAGGATGTTTTCCTGAAGTGTACTTATGCTTAAAAGCCTATCAGACCTTCAGTGCAAGCCGAAAATGAAGGTAGGTGAATTACTGTACCAGGGAAACCATTGGCAGTGATGGAAGCCATGACTTAGCATGCACTGTATCCTCCATTTAGTGCTACTACAGCACTGAAGCACACAGACAGCACATCAATGTCTGTATCTAGATACATAGTTACAGGTCACAGGTTCACAGGATGTTAGGGGTTTGAAGGGAGCTCTGGAGATCTTCCAGTCCAACTCCCCTGCCAGAGCAGGACCAGACAATCTAGCACAGGTGGCACACGAACACATCCAGACAGGACTGGAAAGGCTCCAGAGAAGGAGACTCCACGACCTCTCTGGGCAGCCTGTGCCAGGGCTACGAGACCCTTCCAGTCAAGAAGTTCTTCTCATGTTGAGCTGAAAGTTCCTGTGCTGCAGTTTCCATCCATTGCCCCTTGTCCTGTGCCAGGGCACAAGTGAGCAGAGGTTGTCCCTGTCGTTGTCCCTTCCTTCCGGACCCCCAGCCCTCAGCTATTTATAGACATTGCTCAGATCCCCTACTAGCCTTCTCCTGTCCAGACTAAGCAGTCCCAGGGCTCTCAGCCTCTCCTCATCAGGCAGTGCTTCAGTCCCTTCAGCATCCTTGTAGCCCTGTGTTGGACTCTCTCCAGTAGATCCCTGTCCCTCTTGAACTGGGGAGCCCAGAACTGGATGCAGTATTCCAGGTGGGGCCTCACTAGGGCAGAGCAGTACATGTTCTGTCACACAGTAAAACACACATCAAAAGAAAGGACGTAAGAGTGGATGGACTTCCATGACACCAGCAAGTGCCAGTGAGATAAGGTGCCACAGCAAAACTGCCAAAGTCCATGCAGTGCTACAAGCACCCCTCGAGAGCATTGTGCGGCATGGGAAGATGCACTCAGTAGCCAGGAGAGGCAGACACAGCAGTGCACAGAACCAGCACCCTGCACTCAGGCCCTGTGCTGCGCCAGCCAGCCCCAAAGCGCTCAGCCTGGCACTGCTCTGGAGGGACACCGCACACACAGCTGCTGAGCGCACACTGAATAATTGCAGCGTTGGCAGAGCCTGGCAGGCTGCCAGCCCCGCGCCCATGCGCACTGTGCTGCCTTCTGCATTGATCTGCTTGCCTTGTGTGGGCTTTAAATACCCAGATAAGCCTGCAAAGCTGCAAGAAGATCACATCGATATATTTACCCCACAGGCTTCCCTCTCCCTTCCCAGCATTCAGTTACGTCTCTACCAAAAGGTCTGTTGTGAAACAACCTCCCGAGTCCTGCTGTGTGTAGCTTTCTCTAACGTGAGCTGAATTTCACTGGGTAAAAGAGCCACAGTACTTCAGCAGTATTCCCACTTTCCTCTCTGAATAGCTTATCATCGGATAGTAGAGCTGCTCAAAATGGCATCTAGTATTTTCTTTGTAAGGCTTCGCTGCTGAATTATTGATGAATTAGAGAGTCATTTGAAAGGAGCTGCAATTTGGAGAAGCTGGCTAAGCGAGAAATAAGAGGTTAGCACATTTGCTCCGTGGTGAGTTTTGCCTGGAACACTACTAGATGCAATTTCAAGGTCAGGACTCTCATTCTCAGGCAGCATTTAGCTCTAGGAATAACACCTCGGAAGGCATAAGCATAAATTCGTTCACCCTCATCATCCTTCTATGAGGTGGGCAGGTGTTATGATCTCCATCACAGAGGGAAAACAACACCTTCTGAGAGACACGGCCCTGTCCAAAGCCTGACTCCAGTCCCCACAGAGAATTGTTTCAACCACGGTGTGTCTCTGACAGCTGCCTGAGGATTTCTGAATGAAGCATTTTGTCTTTTTGTTTGTTTGTTTGTTTGTTTGTTTTTATTCCAGAAAGATCTTGAAAAGTTGAAGTCAGAACTTCAAATCAACGATGGATTCTCCAACACCACACTCCATCCCCTCCCCCGAGAGAGAGAGAGAGAGAGAGAGAGAGAGAGGGAAGGGAGGGAGGGAAGGAGGGAGGGAGGAAGGGAGGCTGGCTCAACTGAGCTTACTTCGGCAGTAAGAGAAATGTAGGTAAGTAGCATAGACTGGGCTGGGTTGGAAGGGGCCTTTCAAGGTCATCTAGTCTAACCTCCCTGCACACAGCAGGGACATCTACAACTAGAGCAGGTTGCTAGGAGACCCAAACAACCTGGCCTGGAATGGTTCCAGGAATGAAGCATCACCACCTTCAGTATCAAACATTTTTTCATTCTCTCTAGTCTGAATCTCCATCTTTTAGCTTAAAACCATCAAACCCTGTCCTGTCACACCAGGTCCTGCTAAAGTCTGTCGCCAGCTTTCCAACCAGCCCTGTTAAGACATGAAAGGCCACCAGTAGAGAAACAACGTGTCACATTCTAACGCAGGAGGAACATTTAAAACTTTGCTTCAAATAAGCGGAAACCCTCCATGGGAAATGAGTGTCTGTCCTACTGCTCCAGAAGGAAGAGTATCCTTTACTTTGCAGGACTTATCCATCTACACAGTGAGTCAGTATTTTAAATGCTGTAACATTTCACAGGCCAAGAGGTAATCTCTTCTGACCACTTCTACCAATTGCTTCTGAAGTCCAGATCAAATAATCAGAGAATTGTAGAAGGGCTTAGGCTGGAAGAGACCTTAGACATCATCTAATCCAAGCTCCCTGTCACGGGCAGGGACACCTCTCAACTAGCCCAGGTTATTCAAGGTTACATCCAACCTGGCCTTGAACATCTCCAGGCAGGGGGCATCCTGGACAATCCATTCTTGCCACCCTCCTAGTGAAAAATTTCTTCCTAAGACCCAATCTAAGCCTATTCTTGTCTAATTTAAATCCTTTTCCCCTTGTCCTATGGGTGGGCACTCTTGCAAAAAGTCCCTCTGCAGCCTTTCTGTAGGATCCCTTCAGGTATTGGAAGACAGTTAGAAAGTATCCCCAGAGTCCTCTTTTCTCCAGGCTGAACAATCCCAGTTCCCGTAGCCTATCCTCACAGCAGAGGTGCTCCAGCCTTTGGAGCATCCACAAAGATTTGAAGAATGATAAATGAAGCTGTCATGTTTGGGAACAGTTCTGTTGATATGACACTTACAGCTAAATCTTAGGAAATGTATTTAGGAAAAAAAGAAAAAAAGAAGCCAAATAAAATTGACTTCTTTCCTCCAGCAAGTATTCTGACCCCCTGGTCAGAACAAAAGCAAATTCTACCTGCCTGTGAAGAAGGGTTGGATTTGCATGAGAGCTAGGAAAGTATTATGAGATGAGGATTATTTCTGACTAAGAGAATCTAGTTGTAGGGAATACAGACAACAGAGAGGCAATGACTCAATTTCATGCTAAGGTGAGTATACAGTACTGGGAATGGCAGGTTTCAATTGATCAGCATCCATTTCTCAATTATCAAGTGCTAAGTACAGTTTTAAGATTATTCTTCTTGATCAGTTCTCCCTTAAAACATAATAAAGCAATGTAGTTTAGTAGATTTTTGTATGGTTTTTGCTTCTGTTTATTTCATCCCTCACTTTTAGCAACTTCCAGAGAGTCATTAGAGATTTAAACAATGACAAAAGGAAAAAACCTCCAACAATTAAACTAGAATAAAGTGTTGGACCTTCTTCCACATCCTAAACTTTTTTTTTTTTTTTAATTTATTTAAATTGAAAAGATTATGCAAAGGAATCTGCCAACTATGCGTAGTTATTTCCCTAGGAAAGGGAACCAATCAAGGAGATTCTAATACAGTTGTTTTTAAGCTTACTGTGCTAATATAGGTTGGTACAGATCAATCCTGTAAGCCCTGCCTGTACCATACAGTCCTTACTGACATACTTGTGACCTGCAGATAGGATTCCTAGAGTCATCTTTTCCCTACAGACCCTTGAAAGGACCCTGCTTGAATTGTTTTCTGGTAATACACTACCACCATCTCACTGGAAACAGTTCTGTACCAGTCCAAACGAATTTTTCATCTGTTTCTTGGTCTAGTTAATTCTCACTTGAGAACAAAACCAAAACCCCCCACAATTTTAGTTTCTTTTTACTTCTTTGTTAACATAATTCCAGAATATGATTCCAGTAAGAGTATAGGGAGAATGGTAATAGCAAAAGGAAATATTTAAAATAGAAACATTTCTGCAGGCTGTAGATGCTATGTTACCATAGCAGCAAATTCTACACGCTACCTGTAGACTGGAGAGAGCAACAGATAAATAAAAGCTGGGAGACATCGCAATAAAACCTCAAGGTCTGTTCAGCAGATTCTGTGTTTGCAGCCATGAAAAGGAGCAGATACATGTGTTATTTTGATTCCTGGCTCCCCTAACTCGACAGAGCCATGCAGAAGATCCCTTTGGTCCTCATTTCCTGTAGCAGTATTCTGCAGGCATCCTTTGCGAATTAATTTCTGTTAGGTTTATGTAATAACAGAGCTTCACAGAAGCTGTCCTCTCTCAATGATGAATGTTTCTTTCCAGTTTTCCCCAAATGAAAAAGAATGCCTAATCCCAGATGTTATCAGCTCACTGTGAATAGCCTAATCTTATGTGATATCAGGATGCTGTCTGAATTGAACGTGGACTGCTAATGCTTATCTAATGACAGCCAAGTGATTTGTGTTTGCAGGTTTGGGAGGACACCTCATACATATTTCATATTTCACAGAATTGAAAGCTATGTGAGAACTGTATTTTCAGATGATATGCAGATGTGTCATTTACAGATGACACCAAGCTGAGTGGTGCTGTTGATATGCCAGAGGGACAGGATTGCATCCAGAGGATAACAAGCTGGAGAGGTGGCCCAAGTGAACCTCATGAGGTTCATCAAGAGCAAGTGCAGGGTCCTGCACCTGGGCTGGAACAATCCTCACTATTGGTACAAGCTGAGGGAGGAGGTGACAGAAAGCAGCCCTGAGGAAAAGGACTTCAGGGTGCTGATGGACAAGAAGCTGGACATGAGCAGGCAGTGTGAGCTTGCAGCACAGAAGCCCAAGGGCAGCCTGGGCTGCATCCAAAGCAGCGTGGCCAGAGATGGAGAGACCTCACCTGGAGTATTGTGTCCAGCTCTGGAGCCCTCAACACAGGAAGGACATGGACCTGATGGAGCAGATCCACAGGAGGGCCATGAAAATGATCAGAGGTTTGGAGCAGCTCTGCTACAAGAACAGGCTGAGGGAGCTGGGGGTGTTCAGCCTAGAGAAGAGAAGGTTCCGGTGAAAACTAATAGCAGCCTGCCAGTACCTGAAGGGGACTACAAGAAGGCTGCAGAGAGGCTGTTTGCAAAGGCCTGCAGGGACAGGACAAGGGCAATGGCTTCAGACTAGAGCAGAGCAGATTGAGATTGGATGTTAGGAACAAGTTCTGCACCATGAGGCTAGTGGAACACCGGAACAGCTTGCCCAGGGAGGTGGCTGGAGCCCTATCCCTGGAGAAATTGAAGGTGAGGCTGGACAGGGCTGTGGGCAACCTGATCTAGTTGAGGATGTCCCTGCTGACTGCAGGGGGAGTTGGACTGGATGAGCTTTGGAGGTCCCTTCTAACCCAGACCATTCTATGATCTATTTTGTTTTAACATTTCAAACCAGCAGGGCCTTGGTGACAAGCACAATTCAGTTGCACACTGAAATACGTAACGGATCACTATGATACCATTTTAAATGATGTCACCTCTCAGAGGAGATAATCCAGATTAGCTAATCATGGTCACATCAAGATGTTGGATCCTGCAAGGCTGCCTATAGCCAACAGAATTCAGTCTCAAAGCTTGTGAAACACACTGATTATTGATGCACAGGTCAAAGACAGGGCAGCCTGGCTACACAACGACGTCTTCTTTCCAGTTTCAAAAACCTCCATGGTGATATGTAAGGATTCTTGCTCAAAGTTTATTGTTTTTAAGAAGTGATTTCCTCATTGTTACTGGCCTGGGTACAAGTGAACAATACAGGGCATAAACAGATCTTCCAAAGGTTAATAAAGAAAATACTTAACCTGCATGGCTGGGATTCTTCTCTGCTGCTAATGGACATGACAACTCCCTCTCCATGCAAAATGGAAATCAGGAAAGAGATTACCCAGTTCAGCTCTACAGCAATGTTAATGAGATTTTGTCTCAGTGGGGCTCTCTGGGTGTTTGTCCGTTATGCCACTTCACCTGTCCTTTTGGCTTTCATTTCTCCAGTGACTTCTGCATGCAATTTGCCAAATCACAAAGAAAGGCAGTGATGAAAACTTCCATTTTAATGCAGGTTTTCCTTTGAAAAACAATCACGCGGCAACAAAACATCATTCCTGCTCTGGCTACAGAAGAGTGCTTAAGAATATGATTAATTTTAGGTCTATAAAGAGACTGAAGCAAATGCTTAGGTACTTTCCTGAGTAGACTTTGCAGAAGTTTTAGTCTGCATAATATTTTTCCATATCAGCTAAGACACAGGAATTATTATTTTTCCTGAAGCTTTATCTTTTTACTGCCAAAGAGTGCTTATGGGAGTTCAATTCCCATCATTTCAGAGATCATATTTCTACATCAACTGAGTCAGTCCCTGTTTCAAAGACACTATGATGTTAAATGGACAAGGAAGACAAATGCAAGAGAACTGTGGGCAATAAAACAGCAACAGTAAGAGAACTGGGAGAATGTAAATGCTTGCAGGTGAAAGAGTAGTGAGCCAAAGAGTGCTAATGCTGGGAAGCTAATGCCAGTGTCCTCTTGTGTCTTCCCACTGACTTCAAATAAGGTACAGTGGGGAGTTCAAACTTCAATTTTTATTCATTTTTTTGCCAGTTTGGGAAGTCTTTAATACTGAATCATGAACTTGAATCTGAAAATGTGCATTCAAATGCAGCCAGTGGAAGTGTGCAGCAAGAATTTAGCTTTCTTTGACAAAGCCATTCTTAGGTAAAGTAAAATGTATGCAATAATTCTTGTGAGGAAATTAGTAATTGAAATATTTAACTCAATTAAATTGTATGCTCATAAAAGAGCCATCAAGCCAGGAAAAAGAATGAAGATAGCTCACAACTACAAGTCAGGCAATCGCCCAGCTGAAAATCTGCTCAGTCATCTGAAAGCTACCATAGAGCCCAAAGGGTTGTCAGTTTTAGAAACCTCTCACTGCAATCTGCTAAAGTTTGTGTGCTAAAAAGAAGTGTCACAAGGATTGGCAGGATGGCCTCAGGGTTTTAAAAGGAAGTTTGTTTGTGATCTTGGATATGCCTGCTTCTTTTGACACTTTTGACCTGCACTTCAAACACTATTTAATTTCAGTTTTTATCTGCAAAGTGTGGATAATAATATGCTGCCTTTTTCATAAAGCACTTCACCATTCTTGATTGAAAGGATCTATAGAAGTGTAAACTATTTGTTATTATGCAAGCTGCTGTGGAGAATGACTTTGCGACAGCTAACTGCACTTTCTTCCCTTCAAAACCACATAATCTCTTCCAATGGAATTCTCTCCTAATCCCAAAACATACTTTCGTTGGTTCAAATTGCCACCAAGAAGCCTCTAGGGGTAAGTTCACAAGTTCTTATTTGCTCCTTTTTCAGTCAGTGTGAAGTTTGAATCACAGAATCATAGAATGGTTTAAGTTGGAAAGGACCTCAAAGATTCCACCCCCCTGCCATAAGCAAGGACACCTCCCACTAGAACAGGTTGCCCAAGGCCTCATCCAACCTGGCCTTGCACACCCCCAGGGCGGGAACATCCACAACCTTCTTGGGCAACTTATGCCAGTGTCTTGCCACTCTCTAGCCCCCTTCAGATACTGGAAGGCTACTCCAAGGTCTCCTGGAAGCCTTCTCTTCTCCAGGCTGCAGAGCTCCAGCTCCCTCAGCCTGTTCTCATAGCAGAGCTGCTGCAGGCCTCTGAGCATCTTCTTGGCCTCCTCTGGACTTGCTCCAACAGTTCAATGTCCTTCTTGTGCTGGGAGCTCCAGAACTGCACACAGTACCCCAGATGTGGTCTCAGAAGAGCAGAGCAAAGGGGCAGAATCACCTCCCTTGCCCTGCTGCTCTTGCTGCAGTCTATCACACAGTTGCTGTCTGGGTTGTGTGCACACACTGCTAGCTCATAGAATGGTAAGGTTGGAAGGGACCTCAAGGATCATCCAGTTCCAAGCTCCTGCCATAGGCAGGGACACCTCCCACTAGTACAGGTCACTCAAGGCCTCCTCCAACCTGGCCTTGAATACCTCCAGGCAGGGAGCAGCCACAACCTCCCTGGGCAACCTGTGCCAGTGTCTCACCACCCTCACTGCAAAGAAGCTCCTCCTAACATCCAGTCTAAATATCCCCTCTGCCACTTTAACCCCATTGCCCATTGTCCTGCCATTGTGAGACCTTGCAAATTGTCCCTCCCCAGCCTTCCTGTAGCCCCCTTCAGATATTGGAAGGCTACTCTAAGGTCTCCTGGAAGCCTTCTCTTCTCCAGGCTGCAGAGCCGCAACTCTTGTAGCCTGTCCTCATAGCAGAGCTGCTGCAGCCCTCTGATCATCTTCGTGGCCCTCCTCTGGACCCATGTTGAGCTTTTCATCAACCAAGACCCCCAGGTCCTTTTCCTGGGGAAACAGGAAAGTTAACAAAGCGGCTCTCTAAATAATGACCAAGTTAATATTGACAAAGGGAATCGGGATCAGGCTAGGAAAGTAGCATTCTCCTGTGCACATGGAAGGGGAAGAGATTGACCTTCCTTAGAGATTATCTTTGTTATCATGCACTAAAATGGATTTGGCAGATTTTCACTACTCTTAGTTATGAAATACACATCTCAGTGGCATAAAATAACAGCTGGAATGCCTATTGTATGCGCCAAATCTATTTAGATAAGTTTTAAAATGGCAACAATTATTAAAAAAAAAAAAATCAAAGAAGCAAAGCACATAATTTTATCCTTAAAATCTTCAAAACCATCTCTAGATAGATTGATTTTTTTAAAAAGGAAGAAAGAAAATAAAAATATGATTAAAGGATCTTCAAGCTCAAAATGCATTTGGATAAAGCATACCTATGACAATCAAAGAATCACAGAATTGTTTTGGTTGGGAAAGACCTTTAAGCTCACCCAGTCCAATCACTCTCTAACTCCACCAAGGCTGGGGCTGAACCATGGCCTTCAGCACCACATCTTTGCCTCTTTGAAACATCTCCAGGGATGAAGATTCAACCACTTCTCTGGCAGCCTGTGCCAGTCTTGGAGAATCTTTTCAGTGAATAATTTTCTTCTTATCTCCAACCTAAATCTTCCCTGGTGCAGTTTGAAGCCATTTCTTCTCCCCCCTAACACTTGTAACTGTGGAGAAGATACTGATTCCAAACTGGCTCCATCTTCCTTTGAAGGAGTTCTGGAGAGCAATGAGGTCTGCCCTCAGCCTCCTTTTCTCCCCACTAAGCAACCCCAGCTCCCTCAGCTGCTCCTCACCAGACCTATTCTCCAGACCCTTCACCAACTTCACAGATTGCATTGGATTGGAAGGGACCCTCAAAGGCTGTCTTTTCCAACCCCCACGCAGTCAGCAGGGGCGCCTCCAACTAGATCAGGCTACTCAGGGCCACATCCAGTCTGATCTTGAATGTGTCCAGGGGTGGGGCCTCAATCACATCCCTGGGCAGCCTGTTCCATTATTTCACCACTCTTACTGTGCAGAACTTCCTCTTGATGTCCAACCTAAATCTCCCTTGCTCTCACTTCCTTGCCCTTGGTCCCTGCTTGTTCCTGAAGCCAGCCTTTTCTGCGGTGGCAGGGAGCCATGGGCCACTGATTAACGAAAGCTAGGATCTCTACTATGCAGATGCTTTTGCACTGTTCCAGTTGCATTTGACAATGCTTTGCTTTGTTGAACTTCAGCACTCCCATCTGAAAAACAATGTCTCTTGGAAACAACCCCCTAAAGCTGATCACTATTTTGGCTGAACTGCGCCTGTCAGCCAGTCCCCAATGCCTTGCAAAGTCCACTTAGACTCAGAATTTTATAGGCAGCATATAATTATTACTCCACTCCCTATCTCTCTCTTCAGCCACCAGCAAAACCAATGTTGTGGCACAAAAAATTCTGCCAGTTGATAATCTCATTCTCTTTCTTGCCCAGGTTGAAATAATCCACAAGCCACGCAGAAACACTTTGAATTCAATTTTTGATCTTCATGTATTTGGCATAAATAAATAAATAAGCAAACTACACATCACCATGAGGCCTCCTAAGATATTCAGCACTGCAGTTATCCAACAGGAAGCAGTGTGCCTTAAGAAACAGCAGATCTCTGCAGAATTTTTGCTCTTATGTGAACAGTTTCTTTCAGCTGGATAATAGGGAAAATTTGGACTTTCTTGGAGAACATTCTTTGTCCTTCTGTTTGACAAGGAAAGGCAGTGAGTTCATTTTAGACTTAACACTCACAGAAGGTTCAAGTGCACACTTCCAGCTCAGAGAGCCAATCAGAGCCTGGGTTGCAGCAAGAGAAGTGTGGGCAGGAGGGTGAGGGAGGGGATTCTGCCCCTCTGCTCCACTCTGATGAGACTCCACCTGGAGCACTGTGCCCAGTCCTGCAGCCCCTGTGACAGGAAAGATCTGGAGGTGCAGGAAGGTGTCCAGAGAAGGGCCATGAGGATGATCAGAGGGCTGGAGCTGCTCTGCTGTGAGGAAAGGTTGAGAGAGTTGGGGTTGTTCAGTCTGGAGAAGAGAAGGGTCTGAGGAGATCTTATTGTGGCCTTCCAGTATCGGAAGGGGGCTACAAGAAAGCTGGGGAGGGACTTTTTAGGGTGTCAGGTAGTGACAGGACTGGGGAGAATGGAGCAAAACTAAAAGTGGATAGATTCAGATTGGATCTTTGGCATGAGGGTGGTGAGACCCTGGCAGGGGTTGCCCAGGGAGCTGGTGGAAGCCTCATCCCTGGGTTTTTAAGGTCAGGCTGGATGTGGCTCTGGGCAACCTGATCTAGTGTGAGGTGGCCCTGCCCACGGCAGGGGGATTGGAACTGGATGATCCTTGAGGTCACTTCGATCCTGATAATTCTATGATTTGAGCTAACATGTCCAAATCAATTCTGCACATCCACCTCCACAGAACACAGAGAACAGCTCTGTGAGAAGCTGCCTGAAAGAAAAGGGACATTTCCCCTAAGCCAGTGTCTTCTGGAGTTTGTGTGACTTGATTAGCTGAATGGGCTGTTAGGAGAAAATTCTCCCACTTTGTTTAGTTTCCTTACTTCTCTAGAGTCTAAACGGTCCAAATGCTTCCTCACTTCATTGCCTGACTCCAGATCATTGCTGTCATCTGCTCTTTACTTCCCTCCACTGAGTGCTCCGTCACTTCCATCACTCTGCAACAGAATCTCCCTTCATTTGCAAGGAAGGGGGAGAGATAAGACTTTTACAGGAGAATGGAAGTGAATGGGATCTTCGAGTAGCCTTGAACTACGCAGCAGGATGAAGATCCATTCCCATAGGTTGGGATGGCAACTCAAGTTCAAGGACATGTAGCTGATGAGAGTCTTGCTGGTGGTTAGCAGAGTACTTTTTTTTTTTTCCTACCATGCCCTCCCAATTGCTTGCAGTTTTCTCCAGAATGGGTAGGGACTGGCAGGGACCTCTGTGGATCATCCAGTCCAACGCCCTTGCTAGTGCAGCTGTGCCTAGATTAGGTTGCACAGGAACACATCCAGACAGGTTTTGAAAGTCTCCAGAGAAGGAGACCCTCTGGGCAGCCTGTTCCAGTACGCATCAATGACTTTCAGCTCAACTTTCATTCTAAGACACTAGTTACAATCTTTAAGTACTAAGTATAGCTTTGCTTTGACATTTTATTAGGTAGAATAAAAATGTAAGCAACAAACACTTTTCAAGGAGCTTCATTCCCATGAAAACATTTCCTTGTAACCTCCCTGTGAGCACTGTTATTCCTCACCATGTAAGCCTTGCACTGGAGTCCTAATTCCTCACTCTCAGGACCTGTCAATTGATTATTTGCATGAGGAGTGCCACAAACATCTGTAGCTTCACAGAAAGTCTAAAATGTCCCCATTTTTTCTTAACAGATTCTCATCTTATCTCTTGCTTACACAAACTACTTGGAAGTTTATCACAAGCAGCCTGACCTTTGCTACAGGTTTCACTTTAAAATAGGCAAGCAGTGTTGTAGAACAAGTCAAAAGCATCGCCCTGTCTTCTGCTGGTTTGGTATGTGGCAATGGCTTGGATGTCTCACTCTGCTGTTTCAAGTGGCTAACTGCATTACTTCCAGTAGGCCTTGATTGCCAAAGCCTGAGTCCATATTCTTCTCTGTTTTATCTGAAGGTAATGCAATTTCAGAGAACCAATTATTTCATCTGATGAGAAACAAGAACGACAGTGCTCTGGCTAATGCAGGGAAAGGATCTCAGCACTAATGTCTTAATATGCTGTAACAAACATTAAGAAAATATATTTTCATCTTGCAAAAAGGGAGATTTTTGATTGCAAAAATGCATCTGTGCAGCACTGTATACTCAGTCCAGCCTGGAGATGCTCACAGAGTGCAGATGACAGAACACAGCCAAGCACTTTTTTTCCACATGCTTTTGTTCCTAGATTTTAAGTAAGCCATTCAAGGAAAGTGTGAGGGCAATATTTTGAAGTTACATAACACACTGTCAACTCTTCACAGTTAAAAATAAAAGGACTCAAGCTCTCCTCCATAATTGTAATTTACAATGAAGAGTTGCACAGACACATTCTCCTAAAGAATTTCAGTATTTATTCCTCTTTTTAGCACTGTGAATCATACAGGCCCACTGCTTCTCTCTTTGGGCAAGTTACACACCAAATCAACGGACCAGGAATAGAAAAGATTAGTCCTCAGGTATCCCTGTTTTCTGCTTTTGTTGCTTAAAGGCAATTGATGGGAAGTTAAAGAAAACTATTGGTACACCCCTGAAGACTACTGTTTCTTCCCCAAACTTTCCTTTGCCCTACTCCTCCTAAGTGCTGCCCACGGTTTCCAAGTGCTGTATAATCGCTAGGCATAGCTATCATAGAATCACAGAATGGTCTGGGTTGGAAAGGACCTCCAAAGGTCATCCAGTCTAACTCCCCCTGCAGACAGCAGGGGCATCCTCAACTAGAGCAGGTTGCCCAGAGCCCTGTCCAGCCTCACCTTGAATAATATCACAGCTGGGGTGACAGGCTTCAGCAAGAGAGAGTCAGAGCGGGGCAAAGAAGAATTCAGAAATAAGAGGTGGGAAGCTGCCTGTGGCTGGCAGGGCAAACTCCTAACACAAAGGTAATGGCACAGAATCATAGAATAATTTCAGCTGGAGAAGATTGTTGAGTCCAACCACTCTCTAACCCTCCCAACTCTGGTGATGAAACACACACAGAGATTGTTTTTTTCCCAGACTTGCTGCATCTCCATTTGTCTGCTGAACCTGTAGGTTTCAAGCTCTCTTCATATGGCCACCAGCCTTGGAGCAGAGGGACGTGTGGCCTCCCTGTCACACGCTGATGTCACTCTGGTTACAGATGTGTTATGTGTTGCCTGCCACTGCTGCCATTGTTTGCATGGGGAAGCAGGACTAGGAACCCTTGATATTTTTAGCTTTCTTTTAATGTATCTTGGCAGATGGTAATGAGGGACCTGTCTTATGTGATGATCAGAGGGCTGGAGCTCCTTTCCTATGAGCACAGGCTGAGAGAGTTGGGGCTGTTCAGCCTGGAGAAGAGAAGGCTCTGAGGACACCTTATTGTGGCCTTCTAGTATCTAAATTGAGCTACAGGAAAGCTGGAGAGGGACTTTTTTTAGGGTGTCAGGTAGGGACAGGACTGAGGGGAATGGATCCAAGCTAGAGGAGGGTAGACTGAGTTTGGATGTTAGGAAGAAGTTCTTCAACGTGATGGTAGTGAGAGACTGGCACAGGTTGCCCAGGGAGGTGGTGGAAGCCTCATCCCTGGAGGTGGCTAAGGCCAGGCTGGATGTGGCTCTGGGCAACCTAATCTAGTGTGAGTTGTCCCTGCCCATGGCAGGGGATTTGAGCTGGATGATCCTTGAGGTCCCTTCCAACCCTGACAATTCTGTGATTCTGTGATGAGCAAAAGAGCCCAGAGACATCTCAAGATCTCAGATGGACATATGCTAATGAGGTCAGGGTACAATCAAATGCCTCCTTTGTTTTCAAAGTTTCTTTAACCTTCATCTTGGTGTTCTCCTATGTTGGGTAGTGCAGCACCTGCTCACCTAGTCTGACCAAGGTTAAATTACAGTTCTGAATATATTTCTAAAAGCCTACTAAACCAACAGTCCTTCCCACCACCAACACAGCCCTGTTTGTAAGAGCTGTGTTTTTCTATACATTTTTCCCATATACATGGGAATAATGTACATGCTTTTATTCCCAAAGGAATGCTGAACTACAAGCAGCCACCTGTGGCAATGCTACAGTTTCAAAAAGGAGTTGCAGCTAAAGAATCTTCCATCCTGCTGACAGCTTGTTGGACAGATTATGTTATTCAGAGCAGAAAGTGTTTACTATGTCAACAGGGTAATTATATCCAGGGATAAAAAAAATCCCATAGGAACATTCATAATGTCTCTCCCCAAAACTATTCTGTGCTAAATAGTGATGGATTAATGAATAATCTGAACTTTAAATGAAGTTTCTCTTGCAAAGCACACTGCGACCTGTCCTTTCCTCCTCCCTATCAGAAGGTGTCAGCCCTCTGTCTTATCACTATGGACTCCAAGCAGCCCAGTGCTGCCAGCTTCTCATCCTGGGAGAGCACTGGAGGGATCAGAGGTTTCTCTTTGGTTCCTGTATCATTCTGACGACTGCCTTACTCTCAATAGTAAGACAGACAATTTTTCCACTACAAAATCTTGACTCTTCTGGTGACAGCTTCTACAGATACCTAAAAGTCTCCTGATGTTTGCAAGTCTTGTCTTAAGGGCTTAGGCTGACTTCTGCAGCCCCGAAATCGAAGTAGATCCAACAAAAATCATAATCTCATTTTTTTGACCGTTAAAATGCTTAGACTCTCACAGGTATCTAATGAGCTAAATACATCTACAGCATAAGGTAACTTTAACATTTCCAGTGGCCTGAATAGAACCAAGCAACCATAAAATGGTTACTGAGGACTGCAAAGGTTGTCCAGTAGCGATGAAACTACACTGCAAATTTTGGATGAAAAAAGGAAAGGAATCTCTTTACAAGTACTTTGTCAAACTTTGCTAATTCCTTTGTACTAATTATTCTAAAATTCCTATTTGTTTTGACTTCCACAGATTCTTACACAAGAATCTCAGCAATGTACCAGTGAAATCTAGGCTCAGAGTGAAGATCATTCCACTGCAGCTGGAATGAGATGGCAATGACTGCTGTATCCCCACAGATAAGGAATTTACAATCACTCCGTGGTTTCACAGGTTTCATTTCAAAAGTAATCTCCCATAAGCAGGTCACTACATTGGTCTAGCAAACCATTTAATTCATGGGGCTCAATACTGTAGAGCCCACCCAGACTAGGAAACTGCTTTCACAGAGTTAACCAGGTTGGAAAAGAACAAGTACAAGAGTACAATCTATCACTCAACACCATCTAATTAACTAAACCATGGCATTAAGTGCCTCATCCAGGCTCCTTTTAAACATCTCCAGGGATGGTGACTCCACCACCTCCCCGGGCAGCCCATTCCAATGCCAATCACTCTGGCTGTGAAGAATTTCTTCCTAATATCCAGCCTGAACCTTGAGCAGTTTCACTTCCACTACAGCTAAATGCAATACTCCCAGCTAGTGAGCATCAGCCAGAGTTCTGTCTGTAGATTTGCAGCATTTCTTCTTCTTAAAAACTAAATCCAAATTAGTAAAGTGCAGATGCTTCTAAGATGCAGGTGATCAACAGCACATTTCACATGTAACATAAGATGATGTTTCACCCAGCATTTAGGAATGGAGGAGAAAGCAAATTATAAATATGTTAGATCTCATCATTTGCTGTAATATGGGAGTGTACATTTGAAGTCTCCCCAAAATTTCACAGATAACTCCAAAGTTTTCTAAGTCAAGATATTTGTTCTACAAGTTCATTACTTCCCTAGTTTGCACCAAGCCAGGAATTGCAGTCAAGTTCATGCATGGAAGTGAGTGGTAGCACTTAGTATATTACTACTGCTAACAGAGGTAGAGATGTCAGTTGCTAAATATATCAGCCCATCCACAGAGTTTCCTGTTCCACTGAGAGACAAGGTAAATAAGCAGAGAAATCTGTATTCTCATGAGCAGCTACAGACCCTCAAAGTGATGTGACAGATCTGGTTTTTAATAGTATTTGGGTATTATTGGGTAAAAAATGAAATATATTTCACTTCTCCATTATCCAGAGAAGGGTCACAAGGATGAGCAGAGGGCTGGAGCTTCTCTCCTATGAGCACAGGCTGAGAGAGTTGGGGCTGTTCAGCCTGGAGAAGAGAAGGCTCTGAGGAGACCTTATTGTGGCCTTCCAGTATCTAAATTGAGCTACAGGAAAGCTGGGAAGGGACTTTTTAGGGTGTCAGGTAGGGACAGGACTGAGGGGAATGGATCCAAGCTAGAGGAGGGTAGACTGAGATTGGATGTTAGGAAGAAGTTTTTCAACATGATGGTAGTGAGAGACTGGCACAGGTTGCCCAGGGAGATGGTGGAAGCCTCATCCCTGGACGTGTCTAAGGCCAGGCTGGATGTGGCTCTGGGCAACCTGATCTAGTGTGAGGTGTCCCTGCCCATGGCAAGGGGTTTGGAACTGGATGATCTTTGGGGTCCCTTCCAACCCTGACAATTCTATGATTTTGTCAAAACCCACAAATTAGCATTACTGAACTTAACAAATAGCAATATTTAGAAAAATCTAAGGCATAAAAAGGCTAATATTAACAAAGAATAAAAGAATAAACTCTCAGCCCTAGCAATGCAGATTCAAGATGAGAAATTTCAGGGCAAACATGGGTGATCTACCTGCCAAGAACAATGTGGCATGCTTCTTTCTCTGGTCTGACGTTGAGTATTTTAATCTGTTAGTGAAAGCTCCTCAGGACCCAAGAGACATTGCTATCACTCACTTCATGAGTACAAAGCAAAGCCTCCCACCAAGATCTGACAGCAGGTCCTGGCAGGCATTCATCCTCACTAGTATTTCTGGAGGGTGCCTGGCAGATGCCTTTGTGCTGGATCTGCTCTGTGCCACCTCGTCCTTGCTGTGTTTGACCACGAGCACATCTGCCATAGGCTGCTGCCTTTGCTTGAGGGAATATTGCTTCAAAGCTTCCTTGCACATTCAAAAAGGCACTGACAACATCAAAGAATTTTGTGACATGTTGTTTGGTGATCAATTGGGTTCCATGGACATCAACCCAAAAAGAAAAGGCAAACCAGCAGCTACCAGATGAGGACCACTTGGAGCAGCCTTTCAGTTCCCACAAATTTCCGTGAGGAAAATCAGGTGTCTCTGTAGGAAACAATGACTTGGTTTCTATACACAATGTTTAGCAGGTTCAAATTTTTGGAAAACCAAATGAAAAGCAGCCTCTGGCTCCCAGTTTGAGGGCACTGATGCTTTTTCTTCTATTTTTGTGATTAGTATGCTCCTCCATTTTCACACTACAGAGGGGGAAAAAAGCACAGTATGTTCCAGTCCTCAGGAACACCCCCTGTTCCCATTACCTTTCAAAAATAATCAAAAGTGGTCTCACAATGACAGAGGAAGCTCTCTCAGCTCTTGTGAGTGCATCTCTCCAGGTTCCATGGGTTTGTCTACGTCCATTTTGTGTGCATTTTGTATGTTTACATCCTGTACCAAGGGTATGGCTTCATCACTCCGGACTTTCCCACCAATCTCAGGAGCTTGGAATTCCTCAAGGACAGTCTTACCAGTAAAGACTGAGGTAAAGAAGGCATTAGTACCTTGGTCTTTTTGTCTTTTCCTGTGATTTGTAACCAGGTCCTCCACTATATTCAACAGCAGGTCTACATTTACCCTCCTCTTCCTCTTACAGGTGATAAAGTTGTAGAAGCAGTTCTTGTTGCTGTTCACATCCCACTCTGGATTCCCCTCCATGTCGACTTTGTTTTTTCTAACCCCATTGCTTCATGTTTGGACAGTACCTCTGATGTCTTATGGAGTCATTTTTCCCTGTTTCCACTTCCTTTTTAAAACCTTGAGTTTCACCAGAAGCTCTATGTCCATTTATGCCTGCAGGCCTCTGCCACCTTTCAGGCCCTGCATGTTGAGATCAGTTGTTCTCCAGATTTGAAGAGGCAAATTTTGCAAAACAAAACTAAAATACAAACCCAAACAACAGAAAGTCCCAACAGCCGATCAACCACAAAACAAACCCCACAGGAGTGTCTCCCAGGTGATTCTTCCAAGCAGATCTCTGACCAGACCAAAACCTCCTCTTGAAATTCAGGGTTGTCATCCTGCTGCTTTCCTTGCTCCCTCTTGGGATCCTGATTTCTACCACATCACAGGTCTTGCAGCCAGTGTGGCCCTCAACTTTACAACCCCTGACCAGTTCTTTCTGCTATGCAAATGTGAGCTCCATCAGAGCATCATCCTCTTGTCGCTCCTCAATCACCAATGTTATCACCAATGCACTCCAGAAAATTCCAGGATTGCTCATGAACTCCTATTATTGCCCCTCCAGCAGATTTTGCAGTGGTTTAAGTCCCACATGAGGACCAGAGCCTTTGAACATGAGGCTTCTTTCAATTATGCAAAGAAGAGCTCATCAACTTCTCACTCTTGATCAGAAAGTCTGCAGCAGACCTCTACTGCAAGGCCACCTGCATGGGGCTTTCCCTCAGCCCTAACCTCTAAGGTCTCAGCTAGCTCAGAGGCAGAGCTCCATGCACTCCCACTGCTTCCTCACAACAAAAGTAAATCTCTCTGCACTGCCTTGGCCTGTCCTTTCTGAAGAGCTAACATATATCTCTTACAGCACTGCTTTCGTGTGAGCTACGTCACCAGGTCTGCAACTCAGATGAGATTGTGATGTGAAACTGTACAGAGAGCCCTGACTCTTCTGTCTGTTCCCTGCAGTGCATGCATCAGCAGACAGGCTCCTTGGCTGGGTACTTGGTTATGCTGATTTCCCAGAAAGGTATGGAAACTTGACCTGTAACGCTCTCCTGTAGGCATCTTCTTACCGTGTGCATAGCCTTGACATGGGTCTCCTTCAGTGCTGTGGATCAAAAGCTCCCTCCTGTCTGCAAAATTGTGTATCCTTTGCTTAAAAACTCAGTCCACCCTTTCCTCGACTGGTTGTGGATCATCATTCCTTCCCCCGCCAGTCTGTAGGCAAAGATGCTTTTGACCCACTAGGTAAGGCGGAATCCACCTCTCTCTTGTAGAGTCCTCAACACTTCAGGAGGATCCCATGGTCAGTCCCTGGTGCTACCTGCAGGATTCACTCAGGCTTCAAAAGGCATTGAACAGAATTTCCATAATGACATTCTCGTAGGCCAAGCTTCTCATTTGCATCAAGCTTGCAAAGAAGTGCAGACAGGTCTGAGTAATACTCTACTGAGTTACAATCACTATATAGAAGCTGGAGTAATCCAAAGGTGATAGAAAGCTACTGATGTGTCCTAACATCCAGGCGAGGGAATGGTTGTTGTCTAACAACTTTCTTTAGCAATCTTTCATGCCAAGGTCCAAGAACCATAAAACAACAGATTTTATGTTTAAATGTTCAGTGGCATTAATGCACACAATAGTAAGAGATCCAGCCTCTGAAGTAGCATTAAGTATCACATAGCTCTTTCCTGTTCCACTAGTTTAACCTCATTACTTTAAATGATCAACAGCGTGCTCTGGCTTACAACCTCCCCACTAAAGTCTCAGGTAAAACTCTAGCATCAGTGTCCAAGCCCCCAGTGGTGTTGTTGCAGAAAGTCCAATGCCAGGCATGAATAATCTGAATCTAATCGAGATGTTCTAGCGTCATGGCCTGGGTGCCTATGACCAAGAAAAAAACAAACCACAACCACCAAAAGCAACCCAAACCAGAAATAGTAACAGAAAAAAAGCATTTTCAGTAAGGAACCCAAACGAGTTTTGAGGTGAAGAAAGATAATGAGCACATGGAGCATCTGGGTAACGATTCCAAAGAGGTGATGAATTCGACAGGAATAGCTCTCCAATTCCTAACCAAAACCTGGACCCTAAGTAAAAAGTTCTTTCCTTCCCTTTCCCTCTCCCTCTTCCTCTACAGCACACGAGGTCCTCGGCAGCACTGTAGCATCTCGAGTGAGCAAACAGTCTTGTCAGTTTCTGCCCTTCAGTGGCCATAAAGCTCTTGCAACTCTCTGTCTATCAGAAGAACCCAGACAGAAGAGACAGGCTGAGCCTCACTCATCAGCGGGGTGTTGCCATGGCAATCAGCTGTTGCCAGGTAGCCTGCAACTAAGAGAAGACTGAGAATTAGCAAGGCCTAAAAATAAAGATGTCGGGGTTTTTTTTTTTTCCTAGATGTTCATGTGTAACAGGCAAAATAATAATAGAACTCCCTCCAGAGCTCGGCAGCTAGGGGCTGTTTATATTCCACAGGCTTTGATCACCTTTTAAAATTAGCACATTTTTCAAAGCAACAAAAACAACCACAACATGATGGTGGGGAAGGTTTTTCCAAATCAGTGAAAACATGAGACTAAAAAGCAGGAAAGGAGACAAACTATTCTGCACATTCAAAGGAGCTGACAGATAAAAGACCAAAAACCTAAATCTCTACATCAGCAGAGCTAGAAAGCATGGGAGCTTTAAATTGTCATTGTAAGAACCATTCTGCAGTTAAAGGATAAGGAAAAAATGGGTTTAAATTTCCATCCCTAAACATTCCCTATGCGTATGGACTATAAGATAAGAGAAAATGCAGCCTGGAATATTGTTCAACCAAACCCATCAAGAGCTTTGGTATTCTCAGACTGAAGACATGATGGGAATACAAGATAAGCCACATCTAACTGCAACAGGATTTATGGAAGCAAATGTTGCAAAGGCTCATCACCAAGGAAGGAAAGGCTGCTGAAGGGAAAAAAAAAAACCCAACACAAGTGTACAAAAGGTGGCTTTCGTTGTGGCTTCCTGGTGAATAAATGGGACACATGACAAAAAAAAACCCCAAACCCCAGACAAAACCCACCTCAATGGCACATGGAAAGCACAGATCTGCAGCACTTTTCCTTCCAGGAGCAAGTATTTGAGAGGAGACAAAGCTGTAAGGCTCCCGGTAAATACAACATCAAACTCGAGTCTGATCCTGACAGTAATGTTTCATGGTTACTGACTTCAGGATCTGCATAGGTTTGCACTAAGGGATTCCCCAGAACCAGGAAAGAGAAGGCTCTAGGGAGAGAAGGGGGCTCCAAGAAGGCTGCAGAGAGGCTGTTTGCAAAGGCCTGCAGGGACAGGACAAGGGCAATGGCTTCAGACTAGAGCAGAGCAGATTGAGATTGGATGTTAGGAACAAGTGCTGCACCATGAGGCTAGTGGAACACCGGAACAGCTTGCCCAGGGAGGTGGCTGGAGCCCTATCCCTGGAGAAATTGAAGGTGAGGCTGGACAGGGCTGTGGGCAACCTGATCTAGTTGAGGATGTCCCTGCTGACTGCAGGGGGAGTTGGACTGGATGAGCTTTGGAGGTCCCTTCTAACCCAGACCATTCTATGATCTATTTTGTTTTAACATTTCAAACCAGCAGGGCCTTGGTGACAAGCACAATTCAGTTGCACACTGAAATACGTAACGGATCACTATGATACCATTTTAAATGATGTCACCTCTCAGAGGAGATAATCCAGATTAGCTAATCATGGTCACATCAAGATGTTGGATCCTGCAAGGTTGCCTATAGCCAACAGAATTCAGTCTCAAAGCTTGTGAAACACACTGATTACTGATCTAGTGGAGGATGCAGGGAGTTGGACTGAATGAGCTTTGGAGGTGCCTTCCAATCCAGACCATTCTATGATTCTGTGATTCCTTGGAGATTTCAGAGGATAAACCCATGGCAAAAATACAGTAGGGTTGGGCCAGGCAGCTTGTTCAGCAGAGGAAAAACCAAAGAATGAGCCTGAGTCCAGTCAAATTTTTAGAGAATTCCTTGGATGAAAATCAGGAAAATAAAAAATATTGTCTATTCCTTTGTTTTTTATTCTTTCAAGTAAGAAAGATATGAAGAAACAAATTCTCCCTAGTAAGAAATACTTCTTTCTTGGTTTTGTCAACTGAAAACAGTGTAATGACATAAGCAAAAAGAGAATTATGAAATTAAAAGTAACTCTAGAGGAAAATAATGTAAACTTTCAATGCTTCAGATGCTAAAATTAAATATTCAGTCGGCTTTGAACACTGTTGCTTCAAATTAATAACTTGGCAACACAAAAGGAATTTCTTGAACATCTTGATGTTGTAAGATCTGTATGTTACAGTAACAACAAAATCTGATTAAAATATTCAGCCCTCCTCCACCTCCAGCACCCACATCCAGACAATATTTTCCCCCTAAATTCTATGTCGTACACAACAGAGCTAAGTTGAGCAAAGCACAGCACATGAGCTGTACTGTGAGAAAGTTACTCCTTTTCTATATGTTTCAATAAAGATTATATCTTGTCTATCAGAAATCAACAGTGAGTGGAAAATGTCAACTTAAACACTTAATAGTGGCATAGTGGAACTGAGAAACTGGAACAACATCCTTGTGCACAGCGACCTTTGAAATAGTGACATGAAAAAGCAGTGGATTTACTGAGGTCAGTCTAAAAATATATTTTTAGGCACCCTACAAAGGCACTAAGTGAAGAAGGCCATATCTGAGTGGAAAATCGCTTCCAAAAATGAACAAGAAGAATACAAAGAAAGCTAAAACAATGAGTGCTGCATTTTTCTTTTAAACCAGTGAGTGTTTGTTTTCAGAAAGGACTTAAAACATCTCTTCTTGTTAGTACAGTAATTCTTATTCTCTCGCCTTTGTTCTGGCAGCCATCACTGAATTTTATACATTTGCCTTATCAAAGAAGAGTAATTTATACAAACAGGCTCACAGGATGTTAGGGGTTGGAAGGAACCTCTGAAGATCTTCCAGTCCAACCCCCCTGCCAGAGAAGAACCAGAGAATCCGGTGCAGGTGGTACAGGAACACATCCAGACAGGGCTGGAAAGGCTCCAGAGAATGAGACTCCACTGTACTGTACTTCTTATCCCTTGCCCCTTGTCCTATGCCAGGGCACAAGTGAGCAGAGGCTGTCCCTGTCCCTTTCTTCCTGACCCCCAGCTATTTAGAGACATTGCTCAGATCTCCTCTCAGCCTTCTCCTCTGCAGACTGAACAGCCCCAGGGCTCTCAGCCGCTCCTCATCAGGCAGCGCTCCAGTCCCTTCGGCATACTTACAGCCCTAACTTGGTCTCTCTCCAGTAGATCTCTGTTCCTTTTGAACTGGGGAGTCCAGAACTGGATGTAACATTCCAGGTGGGCCCTCACCAGGGCAGAGTACAGCGGGAGGAGAACCTTCCTCGATCTGCTGGACACACTCTTCTGAATGCAGCCCAGGACCTCATTGGCCTTCCTGGCCACCGGTGCACATTGCTGCCCACCAGCACTCCCAGGTCCTTCTCCACGGAGCTGCTCCCCAGCAGATCACCTCCTAACCTGTACTAGTACAGTTTGTTGTTTCTTCCCAGTCGCAGGACTCTGCACTTACCCCTGCTGAAAACCAGACATGCAGACCACTTCATATAACTTTGTCTTAATCCTGCTGTTTTCAGTCTAGAACTTTGGGGTTTTTTTGTTTTGTTTTTCTCCAGATGGCTTTTAAGTTCCTTAAAAACACAGAGCAATCACAAGCATGGTGAGAACCTTAACAAAGCCACAAGCTTGAAAAGCGAAGAAAAAGTTTACTTGATTTTTCCCTCTTGTTGCATCCTCTTGGGAAACACAAATAGTCTCCCAGGGACAGCTTCCAGAGGAGTTCTTTCAAACTCTCTTCAGTTTCTTCTCTAAAATATATTTCAGGATTCTTTAGCCTGAGCCAAATTCCTGCTTATATGGAGGTGCCAGTTAGCAGGTCCCCTGAGAAGGAGCACCAAGTGGTATGACTTTATAAAGGCATTCTGTTCTCTGCGCCACACACCAGACTCCATTTGTCTCTATGAAGCTTAAGCGGTCCGGAGAAAGTGTTTCCCTCATGAGTCTCCAGTGGCAAATCTCTCAGCAACGTCCAAAGTGCCCTGAACATTGCCTTAGGTACAGACAGCAAAGCCTGGCAATGGCCACCAGGTCCAAGCAGCGTTTCTTCACTTGGGATCACACAGGGCTGGGGATGTGCATGAAGTCAGAGGGAGAGGTGAGCTCTTAGTTCTAGTTTTAATACATACTAAGGGAAAATGAGGGAACAGTCATCACCAAACAGCCTCCTTATGTCTGTCTTACTTCATTTTCTCCTGCCGCTTCTGTTATGTATACTAAGTTTTTCCTTTGGCATCTTAAAAAACCAAACCAAACAAAACAAGAAATAAAATCGCACCCCCCCCCTCCAAAGAAATAACAACAACAACAAACAACCAAAAACCCAACTCTCCACAAGACCAGAAGGTTTCTCCTTGCTCAGAATTCCAAGATTTTGCAGACATGTTGGTATCACCCACATTCTTGACAGAAAACTGTCAAAGCTTTCCAATTCTGCTGTTGAACACAGCAATTAATCTACTCCTTCTGATATTAAGCTATTAATTGCAATTGTATATGTAAAAATATTACATATTATGCTCAGTGAGGTAGTACAATACGAAAGTAGACATTAAATTAATCCAAATATTAGGATCAATTAAAATGACTGGTATGTTTTCAATCTTGTTTTTAAAAATGTTGTCTGTGTATTCCAACTTGAAAATCTTTTCCACTCCTATTTTTCAATTACCCATGGAAGAGAACACCTGATATTTTAGACACAACTGCCACACATGATCTTCTGAGAAATACGGTTGCAGCCCAGGAGCATCAGTTAAATTGGATACACTCAAGCAATAGTGATTATTAATTTGCCTTCAGTATATTGCCATTAATACATTATTTAAATTCAAACGACTGCAGAATCACAGAATGTTAGGGGTTGGAAGTGACCTCAAAAGCTCATCCAGTCCAAACGCCCCTGTCAGAGCAGGATCACCTACAGCAGATCACACAGGAACACATCCAGGTAGGCTCTGAATATCTTCAGAGAGGGAGACTCCACAACTCCCCTGGGCAGCCTGATCCAGTGTTCTGTCACCCTCACAGAAAAAAAAATCCTCCTCACGTTTCCATGGAACTTCCTATGCCTCGACTTCCACCAGTGCCCCTTGTCCTGGCATTGGGCATCACCCAGCAGACCCTGGCTCCATCCTTCTGGTACTCAGCCTTTACATATTGATAACTATGAATGAGGTCACCTCTCAGGCTCCTCCTCTCCAAGCAGCAGAGCCCCAGCTCCCTCAGGCGCTCCTGGGAAGGAAGATGTTTCACTCCATTAATTTTGTGGCCCCGTGCTGGACTCTCTCAAGCAGTTCCCTGAGGTCCTTTTTGAACTGAAGGGCCCAGAGCTGGTCACAATATTCCAGATGTGTCCACACCAGGACAGAGCAGAGGGGCAGGAGAACCCCTCTCGACCTGCTAACCACAGGCCTTCTAATACACTCCGGAATGGCATTTGCCCTTCTGGCCACCAGAGCACATTGCTGGCTCATGGGCATCCTTCCATCCACAAGGACCCGCAGATGGCTCTTCCCTTCACTGCTCTCCAGTAGGTCAGTTCCCAACCTATCCTGATCCCTGGGATTGTTCTTTCCCAAGTGCCAGACTCTCCCCTTGCCCTTGCTGAATTTCATTCAGTTTCTCCCTGCCCAGCCCTCCAGCCTGTCCAAGTCTGGCTGAATGGCAGCACAGCCTTCTGGTGTGGCAGCCACTCCTCCCAGTTTGGTGCCACCAGCAAACTTGCTGACAGTGCACTCTGTGCCCTCAGCCAGGTCATTGATGAACACATTGAACAGAAGTAGTCCCATTACTGACCCCTGAGGGACTCCACTAGCTACAGGCCTCCAACTAGATTCCAACCCATTAACCACAACTCTCTGAATTCTTCCTTTCAGCTAATTCCCACCCATCTCACTCCCTGATCATCCAGACCACACTGCTTCAGGTTAGCTGTGGGGATGCTGTGGCAGACAGTGGCAAACGCTTTACTGAAATCAAGATAAACCACATCCACTGCTCTACCATCATCTAACCACCTGGTGATGTCCTCATCAAAGGTCGGTCAAACATGACTGCCCCGTGGTAAAACCATATTGACTGCTCCCAGTTACCCTCTGGTCCTTGATATGCCTAAGGACAGTGCTGAGGATAAGTTGTTCCATCACCTTTCCAGGCATGGAAGTGAGGCTCTGTACATATCCTTATTCTAGCCTCAAGAATATATTTTTTTTGTGGCTGGAGGAAGGAGGATTGTTGTTATTCAGAGTACCTTTGTTTGGTTTGGGGGTTTTGTACCTACATCATGGTTTTGTATTTATATTTATGGTTTTGTACCTACATTTATGTTTAAACCAACAGCTACTCCAGGAAATGAATGAATAAAACCCTGCCACAATACTTATCTATTGAACTGCAAAATAGGAATAAAAACTTTGCATTCAGATAATGAATGAGAGGAGCTGAGAAAAGTCTCTAGTTGCAGCCCCACACCAGGAAGAATGCAAAACACAACAAACACCTCTCTGTTGATCCAAAATGTAAGAGGTGCAGGCTGAAAGAACAGCTGATGACACCTGTAGCCCAAACAGAATATGGATCTCATTCTCATGCAGCACCAGAGCCAGGAAGCACTGATTTTCTCTCCCAAATCTACTTGACTATTGTTCAGGCTGAGAAAACGTCACCTTAAATGAATGTAAAAGTATTTTGTCATCTGAGGAAGTATTTTGTGCTCTGAATGTGTTGGGGAGACCTTACAGTTACATTTCAACATCTGAAAGGGACCTGCAGGAAGGATGGGGAAGGATTTTTAGAAGGGCTTGGAGTGACAAGATGAGTGGGAATGGTTTGAAACTGGAGCAGGGGAGATCTAGGTAGGACATAAGAAGAAAGTTATGCACAATGAAGGGTGGTGAAATACTGGAACAGGTTGCCCAAGGATGTGGTTAAGGCACCATCCCTGAAGACACTCAAGATGAGATCTTATGTGGCCCAGGGTAGCCTGATGTAGCTGGAAGTGTCCCTGCTGACTGTAGGAGGTTGGACAAGATGACACTTGAGGATCCCTCCCAGCCAGATGCAGTCTGTGAACCTGTGAATTGTGTCCTGAACCACTTTCTTTGTTCTGCCTAATTCAGTAACATGAACTCCTCTTACACCCTCAATTAGGAAGAAAAGGGCACTTAGTCATCAGAGGGCCAAATCACTTTCAAATGTCTCCCTTCATCTACATACAGAAGTTATGGAGTATAGAGCAAAGCATCAATGCAAAATAAAGTAAAGAACACCTTTCCATGTGGACATATTTAACCTTTTTCTTCAGGAAGCTTCTGCATTCTGGCTCAGTTGTAACCAATTCAGCAAGCAACAGGTTACTCCTGTCCCTCGACTAGGTAAGAACTGCAGAATTTCTGACCCAGTAACACACCTCTAAAATGAGGGTTATGTGAAAGTAGACATTTCAATGTCAACACTTTTTTTGACAGCTAAACATCACCAAATCTAAAATTTAGAGGGGAATCCTCCCTAGGATCACTGAATTGCAGCTAATTTCCACTAAAAGCCTGTAACCGACTCAAATACACTTGAAAGGTTCATAAATCTCTTTGTGATTTCTCCTTTACGAAGCAACCCATAAAAATAATTCTGTGAACACGAACAGCAGCTACACAACACTGTTAGAACTGATTGCCCCAGGTAGCGCTTTACATTTCTTCTCTTCAATCAGCGAGGAAGAAATGTATCTATAAAAATCAGGCTTCCACATCAGTTTCTAAGTATCCATTAAAGTGCCCAATCTGGAAGTTTCTGGCACCTGTAAAACTACACTGAAACAATGGGAACACTTCAATTCCTTTGCTGCAGAACATTACTGGTGGTGATGCACAAGCAGGGAAGAATCAGGCTTGTCTTTCTTCACTAAGTCTGCAAGGCTGACAGCAAAAATATCTGTAATCTAAATATATTTGATCTGAAGTTAGAGAGAGAAACATGACAGCCTATCACATCTTTCTCTTTTTTAAACAAAGTCAAAATTCCAAGGAGAACTGCAGTTCAAGGAGCTTTCAAGTTTGGAGGTCTGAGTCAGTCATGAAAGCAGAAGAGGGGAATAATGAACATGCAAAGCTCCAGCAGGTATCTTTAGATTTAAGTCAGTTATTCTCTATGCCCCTTGGAAAGGTGCTTGCCCTCAGAGATATACAAGAGAAGCCAGCAGAACTTTGTCCTTCAGGAACGATCACCACCTCCCTGCTCCTGGGAAGCTCTCAAAATCAGGCTGCAAATCAGCCTGTTGATCCAATGCAGTATTTCTGCACCATTTTCCTTTTGAGAGTTCCTTTAAGAGAAAGACCAGGAGATTCACAAGCCTCCAACCAGCCTTGTTCCTGACTCTTCCCTACTGCTTCAACTGAATTTCTCTGCAAGTGCCACACTGCTCCATTGTTTGTCCAAAGGACTCAGGGTGCTGCTGCCTAGGGATGAACCCATTTTGAAAACCAGACCATTCTGAAGGGCTAGGACCACAAGACCACACAGAGATATTTCTTACTGCTTATTATTATTCTAGGCTATCTCTGTGAAACAGGCTCAGCACCTTTAAACCCTCTACCTCTACTCTGCA
The DNA here is from genome assembly GCA_013399775.1 of Semnornis frantzii. Lineage (NCBI taxonomy): Eukaryota > Metazoa > Chordata > Aves > Piciformes > Ramphastidae > Semnornis > Semnornis frantzii. The sequence continues at coordinate 43,113 of VWYK01127857.1, read as the reverse complement.
CTGGTGAGACCTCAAGTACTGCCTTCAGTTTTGGGCTCCCCAGTTCTAGAGGGACAGGGATCTGCTGGAGAGACTCCAGCAGAGGGCTACTAGGATGATTAGGGGACTGGAGCACTGCCTGACGAGGAGAGGCTGAGGGAACCTGTTTAGTCTGGAGAAGATTGAGGAGACTTAATAAATGTTTATAAATATCTGAGGGCTGGGGGGGTTGGGGGGACGACGACAGGCTCTGCTCACTTGCTCCCAGGGATAGGGTCGCAGAGCACTGGCACAGGCTCCCCACAGAGATTATGGAGTCTCCTTCTCTGGAGCCCTTCAAGGCCTGTCTGGATGTGTTCCTGTACGACCTGAGCTAGATTGTATGGTCCTGCTGTGGCAGGGGTGTTGGACTCAATGATGTCCTTGGGTCCCTTCCAAGCCCTGACATCCTGTGAGCCTGTGAAACAATAAACTGCTGTTATCCACATGGAATATTGGTACAGCTGGGAGGAAACCACAAATTTACACATTGGAGGCACCTTAAGTTTTGATCAGCATATGAAGGACTTGATCACGTATCTCCCACATTTTTTGTATGTACTAATTTACACTAATCCTGATTGGTTTCCCTGAGATACCACCCAAAATTTTATGTAATTGTCCTCAAAACTGGAACACCTTACTTCTTGGGGAGAAAAGAAAAGATTTAGTCAGCTTCAGTTATGACTTTAGGTGAGGAATAAACCATCATGAAATGATAAATGAAATGGTGACTCCCCAGCACAGTCTCAAATATTAAAAAAAATAAAGAGAGAGATAAAGGTAGCATGACACATCCTCTTACTTCAGCTAATAAGAAGCACAAAGGAAAAAACAGACATGTTGATCAGCATCCAAAGAACAGGAGGTTCTTGAATATGGATATTTCTGTTTCCTTTGAAAGGTCTCTGACATAGCACAAATCTCTAATTTTACAATCTTTGAAGAAAATTTAAATGTGGCAAGCAAAACAGAGTCAAATTAAATGTAAAAATTATCTTCTGTCTCAATAACGGAGCCTGAAAATACACACAATATTTAAAATAAAACTCTGGCAATTCAAATGTAGCTTTGGGATGAGGATTCTTAGGCAGAGATGCAAGCAATAAACCTCTACCATATTCAGCTTTACCTAAAAGGAGGAGCAGTGCACAACCCAACTCTCCAATACAAGGGAAAAAATGGCTCCTGAGGCAGAGCTACATAAAATCAGGGTTCCAACAGATTTACACCAGATGTCTGCTATCTCCTGCACTGCCATGAGAAGAAGCTCAACTCACCCCATGTTTACAATTGTCCTCCCATTAATGAGATCTTCCAAGTTTCCCAGATACCTGCAATACCAGATACTCATAAAAACCCTTTTGTTCACTCCCTATATTCACCTTATTTCTCCACATTATCACAGGCTCACAGGATGTGAGGAGTTAGAAGGAACCTCTGGAGATCTTCCATTCCAACCCCCCCATGCCAGAGTTAAGACCAGAGAATCTAGCACATGTGGCACAAGAACACATCCAGACAGGGCTGGAAAGGCTCCAGAGAAGGAGACTCCACAACCTCTCTGGGCAGCCTGTGCCAGTGCTCTGGGACCCTTACAGTCAAGTTATTCTCATGTTGAGCTGAAACTTCCTGTGCTGCAGTTTCCATCCCTTGCCCCTTGTCCTGTGCCAAGGCACAAGTGAGCAGAGGTTATCCCTGTCATTGTCCCTTCCTTCCTGACCCCCAGCCCTCAGTTATTTATAGACATTGCTCAGATCCCCTCCCAGCCTTCTCCTGTCCAGACTAAGCAGTCCCAGGGCTCTCAGCCTCCCTCATCAGGCAGTGCTTCAGTCCCCTCAGTATCCTCGTAGCCATCTGCCTTTTGCCTATCTCCTAGCAGCAATACACCTCATTTGTTTCAAACCCCATTGACATTTCTTGTTTGGCAAAGGTGTGGCATTGAATGTGCCTGGAGCCACACATGGTCCTTGTTGATATGCTACTGAGATGCTGCTTGTTTGACACACCTGTGCTGACTGCCCAGCCAGCTGCTGGCAAACTCAATGGCTAACAGCTGAGTGTCTGCTATTCTCTCAGTGGGGCCATTAACAGGGTTTCACTCTTTCCATCAGCAACCTTTTCTGATAATTGTTCTTAGGAACTTAGTTCCTTGGAGAGCTTTGTCTACATGCTAATTTTGATTCAAATTTGCCAGCAAACTCTAAACCTAGAAGCATGACATGAATATTTTTTGCTGGAAGAACCTATGCAAAACCTCTGTTCCAACACCTGTCATTTGTGGTGTCATCCTTTCTTTCACCACAAAATTCAACAAGAAAAGGTAAATAAAATAGTATCACAAGAGAAGTTATACTGAACAGATTCAGTATATCTGTTCAGTATAACTTCTTTTGTGATATTACTTTTATTTACTTTTTTTTAACCAAAGGAGCTGAGCTTCCTACAGAGACGAGAAAGTGCAAGGTGAGCTGCAGAAGGTCATCCATCATGTCACTCACACAAGTGGGGTTACAGAATCATAGAATGATAAGGTTGGAAGGGACCTCAAGAATCATCTAGTTCCACCCCCCTGCCATAGGCAGGGACACCTTCCACTAGTACAGGTCACTCAAGGCCTTGTCCAACATGGCCTTGAACACCTCCAGGGAGGGAGCAGCCACAACCTCCCTGGGCAACCTGTGCCAGTGCCTCACCAGCCTCACTGCAAACAACTTCCTCCTAACATCCACTTTCAATCTCCCCTCTGCCAGTTTAAACCCATTGCCCCTTGTCCTGTCATTGCAAGACCTTGTCAATAGTCCCTCTCCAGCCTTCCTGTAGGCCTCCTTCAGATACTGGAAGGCTACTATAAGGTCTCCTTGAAGCTTTCTCTTCTCTGGGCTGCAGAGCCCCAACTCTCTCAGCCTGTCCTCAGAGCAGAGCTGCTGCAGAAGAAGAAAGAAGAAGAAGAAATTCTTCTTGTTCCCTTTACTGGCCCCGGCCAGATTCAATTCCAGCCTTGCCCTAGCTTTTCTGACCTGAGCTCTGGCTGCACAAACAGTATCTTTGTACTCATCCCAGGTTACCTGTCCTTGCTTCCACTCTCTATAAGCTCTCTTCTCACATTTAAGTGTATCCAGGAGCTCTCTATTCATCCATGTAGACCTCCTGGCATTCTTACCTGCCTTCTTCTTTTCTGGGATGCATTGTTCCTGAGCCTGAAGGAGGTGATCCTTGAGCAACGACCAGCTTTCCTGGGCCTCCCTTCCTTCCAGGGTTATTTCCCATGGCACCCTGCCAAGGAGATCCCTGAGGAGGCTGCCTTATAGTTTCTATTTCTCTGTTTAGTCTCTCTGCTTGCTTTCTCCCTCTCTTACACCAAAAATATTCTATTTGCCTTTTTTCAGCATTGGTTATCCTCATCCCAAAAGAGATTCTAAACACTGAGAACTGTATTTTTCTCTCCCTGTTATTACTTATTCATGCAAAACAGGACTATTACAACAGGAGACACTAAAAACAAACAGCTGTGACAAATTCCTCAGCTAAGTTTAGACTACAGAATCACAGAATGGTCTGGGTTGGAAGGGACCTTCAAAGCTCATCCAGTCCAACCCCCTCTGCAGTCAGCAGACATCCTCAACTACATCAGGTTGCCCACAGACCTATCCAGCCTCACCTTCAATACCTCCAGGGATGGGCCTCAACCACCTTCCTGGGCAACCTGTTCCTGTGCTCCACTACCCTCGTGGCAAAGAACTTGTTCCTAACACCCAATCTCAATCTGCTCTACTCTAGTCTGAAGCCATTGCCCTTGTCCTGTCCCTGCAGGCCTTTGCAAACAGTCTCTCTGCAGCCTTCTTGTAGCCCCCTTCAGGTACTGGCAGGCTGCTATTAGGTCAGCCTGGAGCCTTTTCTTCTCCAGGCTGAGCACTCTCAGCTTCCTCAGCCTGTCCTCATAGCAGAGGTGTTTAATCCCTGATCACTTTAATGGTCCTCTCTGGACCTGTCATATCAGGTCCACATCCTACCTAGGATTAAAACCTGTAATGTCCTGGCTGTGGGTAGGGGGCTTTAGCTCTCATTTTCTACATATCAGAGGCATTCTCTGCTCAGTACCTAGATAGATCTTACACTCTAAGTATTTTAAAGTTAAAAAACCTGAAATATTTTGTGTTCTAAATCCAAACAGTTTTCCAAATCTTAAAAATCCTGTGTAGCAGGGTGAATAGTTTACAAAAATTCCTGTCTTTCTTTACAAATTGTTTCTTCTCACAGAAACAATGTTTCATTTTTGAGTCTGAAAACTGCTCTGTATATTGTCTGCAGGGACCATTAGGTTACTGTTTTCAATCTCTCTTTCCAGTCCTGGTCATTGTATGCCTCCACTACTGGTGCACACAATCTTCACTGCCAAAGATGTTCAATGGCACCTGTCTCAATGCCAACCCCTAGACACACCATGATGTCCCTATCTCCACCTTTGAGGAACATGATAAATAACCATTTCCATTCTCACAGTCTTCCTATTACACCTATCCCCAGGTTCTCTTTCATTCACATCTAACATTAAAGGCCACTGTCTTTAGATTACCATGGACAATACTTAAACTTCTGTCCTGGGTTAGGCTGAGCTGAGGTTAATTTGGCCCACAGCACCTTTCTAGTGCTGTGCTTTGCAATGCTGTAGCTGAGTGTTGATAAAACAGAAGGGGTTTGGTTGGTGCTGAACCCAGCACCAGGGCTGTACTTTTCCAACATTTCCCCACCCCAATAGTATGCTGAGGAGTGTGCAGGATGCTGGGAGGGGACGCAGCCAGGCCAGCTGACCCACACTGACCAAAGGGGCATTCCATGCCAATCAATGCCAGCTCAGCTATATAAGCTAAGTGAGAGGAGGCAGTGTGGGGACATTCATGGGGACAACATGGGAACTGTTGGAGTGAGTCCAGAGGAGGCCACGAAGATGCAGAGAGGGCTGCAGCAGCTCGGCTATCAGGACAGGCTATGAGAGTTGGGGCTCTGCAGCCTGGAGAAGAAAAGGCTTTGAGGAGACCTTGGAGTGGCCTTCCAGTACCTGAAGTAGGCTACAGGAGGGCTGAGGAGGGACTGTTGACAAGGTCTTGTAGTGACAGGATGAGAAGTAATGGGTTTAAACTGGTAGAAGAGAGATTTAAACTGAATGTTACGAAGAGGTTCTTTACAGAGAGGGTGGTGAGACACTGGCACAGGTTGCCCAGGGAGACTGTGGCTGCTCCTGGAGGTGTTTAAGTCCAGGCTGGATGAGGCCTTGAGCAACCTGTTCTAGTGGGAGGTGTCCCTGCCTATGGCGGTGGGTTGGAACTGGCTGAGCTTTGAGGTCCCTTCCAACCTAAACCATTCTATGATTCCATGATCCTATTCCTTGGTGGCATCTGGGCTGCAAAGCAGCCACCAGGTGTGTTAGAATCCTGCTGCCCAGGAGTGACCAAAACAGGTCCTGGCTTGATGGGCAGTAGAGAGTAGCAGCTCTGTTTGCTCTTGCTTTCCTGCACAGCCTTAGCCTTTGCATTATTAAAATTGCTTCTATCTTATTAGGTACCTTTGGTTATATTTGCCCCCCTCTCCTGCCCATCTAAGAAAGGGAGTGACAGAGTGGCTTTGGTGGTCATCTGGTCCCCAGCCAGGGCCATTCCCAGCCAGGGCCAAATCACCACAAACTTTTCTTTCATTGGACTTCTGTTGGCTCAAGTAACAGGCTGATGCCAGGTCAGTTACACTGGAAATTCAGACTAATCCTCTGGTCAAACTGTAACTATCTGAGCATTTTCCAAACAAAAAATCCCTTGCAGATAACAGTACAAATTTCTACCTATGTGTGCTTAAAGCATGACTTTGCATTATGTACCACAAGACTACATCTGAGTTTTACTAATTGAGTGTAATCATTGAGTTGCTCTCACATAGCAGAACTTCTTTGGTAATGATAATGCCTCACAGTTTTAGTCAGCAGCAACTTTCCTCAGAATGTCATTAATTTATTTGTTGTTTTTGGTTTGGTTTTGTTTTGTTTTTTAATTCAAAGGCAGTAAGAATAAAGAAAATATTTAACAAAACATGCTACTTTTCAGATATTTCCACCATGGGAAGCAAAACAAAGAAACAAAACCAAACAAAAATCCCTTCTCTGGTTGCATGCCAATGTGGAGAATAAAGTGAAATCTTTCATTTCCTAGTTTAATCCAAATCCTAGACTTCTGACTAACTCTGTGTACCTATATCAAGAAAGGTTTGCTTATCATAATCATCATAATCATCCTGAAAATAAAAGCTTGCTGCTTTACCCCTTAATTAGCAACAGCATGCCTTTAGTTTCTATCTGCATGACATGAGCTTGCTAAACCTGCCACATACCTCCTAGGCACGGCCCTGCAGCCAGTCACTAGCTCCACATGTGGTTGATGAAAATTGCCATATACAAGCCAGGGTAGGTTATGCACTGTAAAGTGCAAAGGAAACAGTATCCCTGCTAGCCTCTAGACAAAAGCATGTTAAGTATAAAGTCATAACAGACCTGCAAATTCCACATAAAACCCAAGTGGTATCCCCAGGAAAGAATACCCAACTTGAAAACACATTGCTAAAAAAAAGAGCTGTGGATATAATGAGCAATTACCAAGGTGAAACACATCTCCGAGGCCAGCAGAGCGCTACAAACCAATCAGTTCTGTCTGATAGGAAGGAAGGACTAATTGGTACGTCCATCTTGGAAGTGTTTTCCTCTTTTGAGGATGTTTATCATGGAAATAGGACTGCTCCCTATGTCAGACCTCAAAGAAGATAAAATCCAGATTCTGTGGTCAGAGTTTTGAGATCTCAGCACGTTATCTTCACTGCCTACCCCAAAAAATAATTCACGAAACCAGTAAAAGACTGTGAGACCTCTTACACACATCCAAAACTACTGGCTACAGACTGCTACCAAATCTTCTGTTAATGATGTACTGGTGGCCACAGACAAGTTCAAATGTTCTAGTTACACTTACTGTTCCAGCAGCTCTGGATGATACATACACGTTCCTTGCATTTCCAGGGCACATGTAACAGCCATGAATGAGGTTTAAGGAACTGACAGAGATGGTGAATCACAGGATGTTAGGGGTTGGAAGTGACCTCTGGAGATCTCCCAGTCCAACCTCCCTGCCCGAGCAGGACCAGAGAATCCAGCGAAGGTGGCACACGAACACATCCAGACAGGGATGGAAAGGCTCCAGAGACTCCACAGCCTCTCTGGGAAGCCTGTGCCAGTGCTCTGGGACACTTAACAGTCAAGAAGTTCTTCCTCATGTTGAGCTGGAACTTCCCGTGCTGCAGTTTCCATCCATTGCCCCTTGTCCTGTGCCAGGGCACAAGTGAGCAGAGGCTGTCCCTGTCCCTTCCTTCCTGACCCCCAGCCCTCAGCTCTTTATAGACATTGCTCAGATCCCCTCTGAGCCTTCTCCTCTCCAGACTGAACAGCCCCAGGGCTCTCAGCCTCTCCTCATCAGGCAGTGTTTCAGTCCCTTCAGCATCCCTGCAGTCCTCCATTGGACTCTCTCAAGCAAATCCCTGTCCCTCTTGAACTGGGGAGCCCAGAACTGAAGATAAGAGAGTAATATTCAAGCTGTGAATGCATTTATGCTGAAGATTATGAAAGAGTTTCTAACTCTGAAATTACTTTCCTCTCATGACTAGAACACCACCATCATCTCACATATTCTATTTTACTCTGTTTATTTCATCTTCATTCCTAAAGGAATGTCACTTGGCAACATAATGTCCTCTCTTTCAGGATCACTCATACAATAAGCAGCTCACTTCAGTTCCATTTTGAGGAAGTCTATTGTTATTCAGAAGGTTTACAGAAAGGAGGAGTCCCACATTTTGTGGACATGGCCACCATCCAAGAATAAAGATAACTATGAACAGAAACACAACTAACAAGAAATGAATGCTTAATTCCCTAAAGAAAGGGCAAAGTGAGCAGGTTTGTCTTTGCAAAATCAATTTGGATTAGGCAGCAGTGCAGCCAATCCAAGGTCATGGCAAGGAGCTGGTACAAAAGGTGCCTGTATAGGAAGGAAAGCTCTTTGGCAGGAGTCTCACTCAAGAACACAAAACATGGAAGAAATATCTACATACATCTAACTATACTTAAACCACAGAAACATCCAGGTTGGAAAAGCCCCTCGGGATCACCGAGTCCAACCCAGAACTCTGCTCTGTGAGGTGCACCCTAAACCATAGCCCCAAGCATCACATCCAAACCACCTTTAAACACATCCAGGGTTGGTAACTCCCCCACCTCCCTGGGCAGCACATTCCAAAGCCTGACCACTCTTTCCAGGAAAAAAATTCTTCCTAATGTCCAGTCTAACCCTGCCCTACTGCAGCTTGAGGCCATTCCCTCTTGCTCTGTGGCTAATTACCTGTGAGAAGAGACCAGCATCAATCTCTCCACAGCCTCCTTTCAGGTACCTGTAGACAGTGATGAGGCTTCCTTTCAGCCTTCTCTTTTCAGACTAACCATATCCATCTCCTTCAGTTACTCTCCATAAGATTTATTCTCCAGATCCTTCACAGCTTCCTTGCACTCCTCTGCACTGGCTCCAGCCCCTTGAGGTCTCTCTTGTAGTGAGGTGCCCAGAAGTCGACTCAAAACTCAAGCTGTGGCCTCACCAGAGCAGAGTACAAGGGCACAATCACCTCCCTGCTCCTGCTAGAAACAGCATTTCTAATCCCAGCCACGATGCCTTTGGCTTTCTTGGTCACCTGGGCAAACATACTCAGACCAGACTTTACATCTACAGAAAACCTTCCCACAGCATTTCTGAGAAGCCATTAGGAAAAATATTTCATCACAAATGTAGGCAAACTGACAGTATCTGCAGTTTCTGTACTTGAATATTAGCAAAATTCACCTGGATGTGACACTAAAGCAATCACAGAATCAGAATGTTAGGGGTTGGAAGGGACCTCCAGAGATCGTCCAGTCCAACCTCCCTGCAAAAACCGCATCACCAGGGTAGTTCACACAGGAATGCACCCAGAAGGGTTTTGAAAGTCTCCAAAGGAGACTCCACAACCTCTCTGGGTAGCCTGTTCCAGGGCTCTCTCACCTTTACTGTAAAGAAGTTTCTCCTCACCTTGAGGTGAAAGCTTCTCTGTTCCAGTTTGTATCCATTAGGCATTGGCTTATTACTGTGCACCAACAAAAAGAGCTTGGCCCCTTTCGCTTGACACCCACCCCATAGATATTTATAGACACTGATCAGATCCCCTCTCAGCCTTCTCTTCTCCAGATTAAACAGCCCTAGTGCCCTCAGCCTCTCTCCACAAGGGAGATGCTCAATCTGACCATCTAGTCTCAAAGTTGTCTCTGTTTTGAGTGGAGGTTTAGATCAGACAATCCTAAAAAGGCTCTACTAGCCTAACTTATTTTGTGAGTCTGTTTTCAAGCTCAAGCTTTCCCAGATTAAAGACAGAAATATCTCACAACTGTCATGTGTACAGACTGCAGTTTTCACCTTACTATAATGATTAGAAGGCTGCACAGAGACTGTTTGCAAAGGCCTGCAGAAACAGGACAAGGACAATGGTTTCAAACTGGAGCAGAACAGGTTTAGATTGGATATTAGGAACAAGTTCTTTGCCATGAGGGTAGTGGAACACTGGAACAGGAAGGTGGTTGGGGCCAGATCCCTGGAGATACTGAAAGTGAGGCTGGACAGGGATGTGGGCAACCTGATCTAGTGGAAGATGTCCCTGCTGAGTGCAGAGGGGGTTGGACTGGATGAGCTTTGGAGGTCCCTTCCAACCCAGACCGCCTTGTGTGACTTACAGCAATGCTTTGCCAGAAATGTTATTTTCTTATTAGCAATGAAGGTATTGTTATATGTAAAAAAGTAGTTTATTCTAGACTTTGAAAATTGTCAGTGAATGTGACGTGACACTTAACCTTCCTACATATATCATCATCCAGGGTCTAGAAACTCCGTTAGTTTCCACAGATCAGCCTCACTAGGAAGTAGCTTTAATTTTTAAAGATAATTATTCACCAGTAGGTTAGATAAGGGTGGGAAGGGAGAATAGATCTCAAGGTATCATCATCATCATCATCATGCAGATGTTATTAACTATCCCTCCAGGGAATATAAACAAACTTTATTCTAAAGTAAATAATTTCTACTTTCTTTTTTTCCCCAGCTGCTAAACTACCTCTAATGTGAGAAGCACCACACATGATTATTTCTGCTCCAGCTTGTGTGCAATTCATATCCATTTCTATGCACCTCCAGGCTTCATTCTTCCACACTGGAAGAGATTCCCATAGTTTTAAAATCATAACCAGGTTATGAGCTATAATGTAACTCAGTAGGCATGACTGGGTCAGATTGCTATGGTTTACTCCAGTCAGGACTTCATGATGAGTAAGAAATCAGCTTCCCAAACCCCAACCTTTAAGTATTTGCTGTGGAGGGAGTGCCTTTGGGCCACTCCTTTTGTTCCTGCTCCTGATTTTTACCTGACTGCCTCAAGCAGACTAAACATATTTGTCAAGTAAATACTGCCATAACCTAATCACAGTAATATTCCTAGCAGCGTCTGTCATGTCTCTCTGAAGTCCTGTTCACTAATTATCTTGAAGAGCATATGGAAATAGAGTAGTATGAGGTAAAACAAAAAGTACCATGACTTTATCCAGCTCCTTCCTAGCACTTTCAGCTTCACAGCTCTCTAATGGTTTTACTCTTCTAAGCTGCCATAAGTAAAATGACCACACAAACACAATTGGCAGAGGCTTAGCTGCCGCAGTTTTCTAGCCACTGTATGTGGACCACTGACACATTAATCAATGTTCTAAGAAAACAAACCAAAATGCTCATTTCAAGAGTCAATATTATGTCTCTCTGTGTAACCAACTTTTCATGAAGCTGTTAAAGTGTCCTAAAAGGATGCAGAGCCTGACCTCACAGGAAACTCATTTGTGGCATTTCCTACCGAACAGAGGAGGAACTTCCCTTTGGGCAGTGAAGTGTCCCAGACTAAGCTGCATCCTCTGCCTGTTTTCATTACAAAGACTTTTCCATGACAGCTTTAGATTGGATACCAGAAAGTTCTTTGCAGCGAGACTGGTGAGACACTGGCAGAGGTTGCCCAGGGAGTTTCTGGATGCTTCCTCCCTGGAGGTGTTCAAGGCCAGGTTGGAGGAGGCCTTGAGTAACCTGGTCTAGTGCCAGTGTCTCTGCATATGGCAGTGGGGTTGGAAATGGATGATCTTCAAGGTCCCTTCCAACCTAAATCATAAGCGATAATATGATTTCTGATTCAGGTGCATGTGTACACATGGACAGGAGACTAAATCTTGCTTGGCACTGCTGAAGTGTCAGCTCTGCCTTTATTTTATCACTGAAGAATATGCTCTCTAAGACAGATATTCTAAGAGAATTGTCTGCTAACGCTTACCACACACTGCTGTGTCTGAAGCACAGTCAAACAGGGGCCTGGCTGCTAGGTATGGGTGGTACACTTAAACAAGAAAAGCCTTTTTAACTCTGAGCCCTGAAGGCTTCAGTTTCTGTTCAGCCCACCACCTGGTTGATAACCCAAACTTTTACCAAACTTCCTTGGGCTTTTAAAACAGGAGGAATTATTTTGAGAGCAGATAGAGGAATTTATTTATCTTGCTTTGTTGTGGTTTTTTTGTTCTTGGTTGGTTTGATTTTCCTTTTCCATGGGCAAGTTTCTGGTCCCTCCCATGTCTGGTCTGGCTGGAATAGTTATCCTTCCATGATGCAAACTTTGCACACATGGCCATCACTAGAACAAGGAAGTGGAGAGCACAAGAAAATTAATAAGAGTAGATTAGCTTTAAGAGCTTAGCAAAATTGAAAGATCAGAGTCCTGAGTGAGTGACTCCAATTAGAAATCTGTGAGAGATCCGTTACCTAAAAAGTAATCTAATCTAGGTTTAGTTCAAGGGCTTGGTAAAGAACAGAGACAGTTCTAATTTTATCTGGACTGATTCACCTGTTTGCAATGGCTTGTCCTATGTGCTCTAATAACACAGTCCTGTGGATTTTATACCCATACTGTTACACAGATCTCACATTCTTAAGACCCTAAAGAGGTTTGGGACTTTTTTTGCTGACAAACCAAGCATATTTTGCTAGCTCCCATTAAGGGGAGCATACTGTGAAGATTCCCTAGGGCAAGCAGTAAGACAGTAGGCAAGGCAGAATGTCTTGTAAGGAAAACTGAAACCAGCACCCAACTCAGAAAAACTTCTAGAATATACTGCAGGCTTAGAGATAAAACACCAATGAGTGTTAGAACTGGGGAGAGCTTAGGCTGGAAGAGACCTCAGAGATCATCTAATCCAGCCTCTCTGTTATGAGCAGGGACATCTCTCAACTAGATCAGGTTACTCGAGGCCACATCCAACTTGGTCTGGAACATCTCCAGGGAGAATTAGAACTGGAGGGGTTTTACCCAAAGAAGACCTTCAGCAACACCTGCCAATACCAGGCCCACCCACCTCCCCTACAGCGCTTCCCAGAGAAACTTCTTTGAAAGGCATTGAGGACAACCCCACATGACTATGTTTGCTCAGCCAAATATAGTCATATATTAGTGGGGACTTTTGTGATGTGGGTACTGCTGATGATTTACAGAGAGACTACTACTGCAGCAGAGAAACATTTACTAGAAACTGGACTGGGGCCACCAATTCATTTCACACAGCCTATTGAAGCAGGAAAACCTTCTCTTGCTTCATGACTAATTTGAGCCAGTTATTCAGCCCCTTTAAAGCAGTGGTTCTCATTAGCATGCTTTGGCTTCAAAAAGCTGTTTACAACCTTTGTGACTGTTTTTAAGGCTTTTAAGCAGTTAGTTTCGTGTAGTTCATTAAATAAGGGTTAAAGCAATTGAAACATCCCCCTGAAACATACACAGGGCTTATTTGCAGATTCTTCCTGTTGCTATACAGAATCACAGAATTTAACCAGGCTGAAAAAGACCTTCGAGATTATCAAGTCCAAAATATCACCCAACACCATCCAATCAACTAAACCCTTGCACAAAGTGGTACATCTAGTCTCTGTAAACACCTCCAGGGATGGTGACTGAACCACCTCCCCAGGTAGCCCATTCCAATGCCAATCACTCTTGCTGTGAAGAACTACTTCCCAACATCCAGCCTCGACCTGCACTGAGGCTGTGTCCTCTTGTTCTGTCACTGCTTGCCTGGCAAAAGAGACCAACACTGCCTGGCCACAGCGTCCCTTCAGGTAGTTGTAGAGAGCAATGAGGTCTGCCCTGAGCCTCCTCTTCTGCAGGCTGCACACTTCCAGCTCCCTTAGCCTCTGCTCACAGGGCTGTGCTCCAGGGCCCTCACCAGCCTTGGTGCCCTTCTCTGGACACATTCGGCATCTCAACACCTTCCTTAAATTGAGGGGCACTGACCTAGACACAGTACTGAAAGCATTTCAAAGCAACACAGGCAGTTTGATAGAGCAGAGAGTGCTGGTGTTACTGCTACTTTTGTCATTCTTTCTGACCTTTCTATGGGGAGCTGCATGGAGAAGCCAGCTACCAGCAGCCTGGTACACAGATGCACATCCTATGTCTGCAGTGGGTCATAAGGAAACAGCAGCTGCGACCTGCTAGATTCTATGCTCCTGCTCTGGCAGGGGCCTGGACCCAAAGATCTCCAGAGGTCCCTTCCAACCCCTAACATCCTGTGAGCAACAACAGAAAAACATCCATATAAAATGAGGTGGAGCTATCTATCACCTTTAACACTGAGGCACCAAGTAATGCTCCAAGAAACTGAATCCGAGCATGAAGCAGGTCCATAGTTCCCTAATGCAAGACTTTGAAATGAAGTACACCAAATACTTCCTACAGATGAGGGTGTTCTGGAGACTAAAATAACACCAGAGAGCTCTAACTGACTGCATAACCAACAGCATTCATCTTGGGTTTGGGAAATCCCCACACAAATCTTTTAGCTGCTTATTAAAGGATGTAAATCTTGCCTTTTTGTTTGTTTGTTTGTTTGTTTTTTCCTAAATGTCTTAGCAACCAGATTACAGAACTATTCTCTCCCAAGTCTTCCTGTTGGAGATACCTCATTATGTACAGATGATTGACTCACTGCAGATCAGTCTTGACTCTCTTTTGCACATGTCCAGTGACTGAATGAACTGTGGACACGGATTCAGTCCCAGTCACTTTTTGCACTCTGTGTTTAATTATGTTCAGTAATAGCTCCTACAGGCAAAAAGCCAAGAATCAGTCTCTAGCCTGCTAGCTGGGGCAGCAATGTGCTCCTGTGACTAAGAAGGTCAATGCCATTCTGGGGTGTGTTAGAAGGGCTGTGGTTAGTAGGGCGAGAGAGGTTCTCCTGCCTCTCTACTCCAGTGAGGCCACGTCTGGAATATTGCATCCAGTTCTGGGGCCACTCAGTTCAAGAAGGACCTCAGGGAACTGCTTGAGAGAGTCCAGCACATAGCCACAAAAGCACTGAAGGGAGCTGAACATCTTCCAGCTCCCTCAGGCTCTCAACACTTATGTATTTCTCATTGGATAAGACACTCAGACTTTTCACTTCATAGCTATAAGCATTCATAACTGAGGATGCAGAGAAGGCAGAGTTGCTGAATGCCTTCTTTGCTTCAGCCTTTACACCTAAGGCTGAACTCCCCTATGTACTCCAGACCCTGCATGAAGTAGAGGAAGCCTGGAGGAGGGAATGCTACCCACTGCTCAGTGCAGACTGGGTTAGGGATCAATTACACAAATTGAACATCTCATCATGGGCCTTGATGAGATGCACCCAAGGGTGCTGAGAGAGCTGCCTGATGTTGTTGCTCTGCCACTCTCTATCATTTTTGCCAAATCATGACTAGCAGGAGAGGTGCCTGAGGACTGGAGGAAAGCCAGTGGCACTCCAGTCTTCAAAAAGGGCAAGAAAGAGGTTCCAGGGAACTATTGACCAGTCAGCCTCACCTCCATCCCTGGAAAAATGATGCAGTGGCTCCTTCTGGAGGGCATTTCAAGGCACTTGGAAGAAAAGAAGGTTATCAGGAGTAGTCAGTATGGAAATACCAAGGGGAACTCATGCTTGACTAACCTGACGGCATTATAAGAGGACATAACTGAATGGGTAGATTCAGGGAGACCAGTGGATGTAGTCTACCTTGACCTTATCAAGGCCTTTGACACTGTCTCCCATGACATCCTAGTGAGCAAGCTCAGGAAGTCTGGGATGGAAGAGCAGGCAGTGAGGTGGATTAGGAACTGGTTACAAGAAAGAGTTCAAAGAGTGGTGGTCAATAGTGCCAGGTCCAGCTGGAGAGCTGTAACCAGTGGAGTCCCTCAGGGATGAGTGTTGGGTCTGGTGCTGTTCATCGTCTTCATCAATGCCATTGATGAGGGCACAGACAGGCAGAGTCTGCTCAGTAAGTTTGCTGAGGACACCAAACTGGGAGGCTTGGCTGATCCAGCTGCAGGCTGTGTGGCCATCCAGTAAAACTTGGACAGACAGAACTGGGCACAGAGGAATCTCCAGGGAAGGTTTAGGTTGGATGCTAGGAAGCACTTCTTGATGGAAAGGGGAATTAGAGACTGGAACAGACTGCCCAGGGAAGTGGTGGAGTTGCCATCCCTGGAGGCGTTTAAAGACAGATTGGATGTGGCATCCAGTGCCATGGTCTGGACAATGTGGTGGTGTTGGTTTGATGATCTCAAAGGTCTATTCCAGCCTCAGTAATTCTGTGATTCTGTGAAAGTAGTAGAATAAGGAAAGGCCCATGGAAGGGGCCCTGCCCTCACCACAGTTAAGGCTGTTCTTCACATGACAATCACATTTTCAAACAGTTTTAACCTAGTCTCATTGAAATCTGTTGTGCTACACCAGTTTACACATTCTCAGGATCTATGTCCAAGACTGGTGTATTATTGGGGTTTTTTAATGGTAAATAATGTCATCTTCACAAACAGTTCATCACCAGAAGTGTCACATGAGAAATGATTTTATCTCACCAGTTTTCCATGAACTGTAATTAAATAACTTATAGTAACAGCGCAGAGGCTCCTGGCTGGTTTTAATTGTGTTTTCATTAAAGCAAGCATTACTATTGTCCAAGTGAGCTGCAGGTTCTCCTGCATGGCCTGAACTGTTTCTGCAGAATCCACACGAGCTCTAACACAGCTACCTAAGCTATCATCCTGCAAAAAATTAAATGCTCCAGCTAGCAATGCAGATGGTCAATTTTGAAGCCACTTGATTTAAAGGAAACCAACAAACATTATTCTTATTTCCTTCTTTCACTTTCCTGCCAACAAAAATAATCATGTTAAATCACTACTGAGGAAAGTAGCCTCCTGCAATGGAGAAGTGGCACTGGAATATACATACACATACCTCATGATGCTGTTCTAGCAATGCTGTCACAACACAGAGGAAGACAAAGGACAACAGCTGGCAGAGGAAACAAGCAGTTGGCACATAAGCTACACACTCTTAGTTTAACCTTTGCTGCAAGAGCAGATTTTCCCCTAAAGCCCACCTCCCCCACCCCCCC